>JAKTWW010000262.1:0-38430 GCA_030582255.1 Hansenula subpelliculosa
GATGAAATGCCAAAAGATGATTCTGTCAAAATCCAAGAAAATGCACCAAGACATTTAGCAAGATTATCAACTCGTCAAGCATTACCAAACACCAATACAAAACCATTAAACTATTATTACACAACAACTGGTAAAGGTGTTGTTGCATATGTCATTGATACTGGTATTAAAATTGAAGATCCTCAATTTGAAGGTAGAGCTGTCTATGGTGCAAACTTTGTTGTAAATGAAACTGCAGGTGATCTTAATGGTCATGGATCCCATGTTGCAGGTATTATTGGCTCAAAAACATACGGTGTTGCAAAGGATGTTGAATTAGTTGAAGTTAAAGTTTTAGATGGCCAAGGAAGTGGATCTTTAATGAGTATTTTGGAAGGTATTCAATTTGCTGCTGAAGATCGTGAAAAGAGAAAAGCTAAAGCCGTTGCAAATATGTCATTAGGTTCTGTTTATAGTGGTATTTTAAATGATGCAGTCAATGCTGCTTTTAAAACTGGTCTTGTCATGGTTTCAGCTGCTGGTAATTCGAATTCTCGTGCTTCATTTTTCAGTCCTTCAAGTGCAGAAGATTCCATTACTATTGGTGCTTTAGATGATAGAACTGATACCATTGCACCTTTTTCCAATTATGGTGCTAAAGTTGATGTATTTGCAAGTGGTGTTGCAGTGGAAAGTATTGATATCAATAATCCTAAAGCTCCTATTGCATTTTCTGGTACTTCAATGGCATCTCCAGTTGTTGCTGGTTTAGTTGCAACATTTTTGGAAGGTAAAGTTGATTCAAAAGCTATGAAGTCAAAAATTATTGAATTATCAACCAAAGATGCTATCTCAATGACTAAATTAGCTGCTTGGAAATATAGAAAGACTCCAAATAGAATTGCATTTAATGGTGCTAAAGATGATGGTAATTATAATAATGGTGAGCCGATTAAAAAAGTTGGTGTTATTCCATTTGAGCAAGATCAATCCTTAATGAAATACTTGGATGATTACAATAATTTGGAGCCAAAGGACCTCTTCAGCATGGATTTGATTGAACGTTCCCGTAAGATTCATGCACCAGATTGGGAATGAATTTTAGAATTTTATAAACCATTTTCAGTGCTTCTTCACCTTCACAATTTTGCAAATTCGCGGAAATTTGGTGAAGTAGTGGCCGGTGGCAATTTTTTTATTTTGATGTTATTCTCCTTTATTTCGATATACAACTTTTAACGATGTGGTGTTTTATGTATCTTTTCTTTGTGTTTTTTCATCTTTTAATTTATATATGGGATTATAATACATTTTACATAAGATGAATAGATTGTTTGGATCAAAGAGTAATGTGCCTAAGCCTACGCTAAACGATGCGCTCGGAAATGTGAGTATTGGATTGGATTTGTTGTTTTAACGATTGAAGTGATAACTGACATCATCATTTTGTAACAGATTGAAGAACGTATTTCATCATTAGATATCAAACTATCCAAGATAAATGCCGAACTATCAGCATATCAGCAAAAGATGAGTCGGATGAGAGATGGTCCAGGTAAAAATTCCATTAAACAAAGAGCTCTTAATTTATTAAAACAAAGAAGACAAATTGAAGCACAAAAGGGTCAATTAGAATCTCAAAGTTGGAATATGTCACAAGCTCAAATGACTACCGATAATTTGAAGAATACAATGGTTACAGTAGATGCAATGAAACAAACAAATAAACAATTGAAGAAAACTTATGGTAAAATAGATGTTGATAAGATTGAAGATTTACAAGATGAAATGTTGGATTTAATTGAAAAATCTAATGATTTACAAGATGCATTAGCAACAAGTTATGATGTTCCTGATGATATTAGTGAAAGTGAACTAGATGCAGAGTTAGAAGCTCTTGGTGATGAAATTGATTATGAAAATGAAATGAGTGAAGCTACTGGAGTTCCTAGTTATTTACAACAAGATAGTGGTGTACCTCAGTTTATTGATGAGCCTGTTGATGATGGCAAGGCGAAAGAAGAAGTTGCATCATGATAAGAACAATAAGTTGAGATATAATTCAAAATAATAGTTGTGCATTTATTGTTTGTTTTTACGATGGGTTCCTACATTAAAACATCTCATTTCTCAAATGCTATCGTTATCATTTTATACACATGTTTCTCATCTATTTTGTTCTTTGAATAGCCATAAAGAAATTACCAACGTTAGGAGATGAAGTAAATGACCACCCATTAAATGGTAAATATATACATCCTTTACTGCTCATAACTTTATATTCTGGTTTTTTTGCAAACCAATCCTGTAATTCACTTTCATTAATGTATTTATCCAAATGATGAGTACCAATAGGAACAATTTTCAAAACATGTTCACCCATAAATATTGTCGTAAACCATGAAATGAAATCTCTATTGATTGTAGAAATGAATAACCAACCACCTGGACGAACGTGGTTTAATGCGCTTGATAAAACTTCATTTGGTAAATTAACATGTTCCAACACTTCAAACATTGTAACAATGTCAAATTGTTCCTCTTTTGGTATATCTTCCACAGCTGATAATTCATACTTTATTTTTTTTTCCAACATTGGATCTAATTGTTGATGTAGCTTAGCAGCTTCTATGACATCAGTGGATAAATCAATACCTTTAACGGATTCAATTTGTTTTAATCTGGCCAATGATTCAGTTAATATACCACCACCACAACCAATATCTAGCGCCTTTAGTTTGGACGATTGGTTTATCAATAAATCCCTCTTCAATTCTTGTTCTGCAACGATTTGCTCTGCAATTGGTTTCGGTAGTAAATCTAAATTATATCCAGGAACATAAATCTCCTCATCAGGACTAGTATTCTCATTATTCAATGGTAAACTATTACGAATTGTCTCCTGTATAAAATCCATTCTTAATAAATTCATCTTATGCAAGATTCTTTGAGGTCCATCAACATCCCACCATGTTGACGCTAATTGATTGAAATGATCCATTTCATCTTGTGAAGTTGATGTTTTTTTACCATCTGATGCTGCTATATGGAATCTTGATGCGGTGCTATGGATAGTTCTTTTAAATCTGCCTAGTGTTCTCAGACCATTGGCCCTTGCTAGTCTAATTGAATTCATTGTGTGCCTCCTTAGATATCTGGATTCCCACAACAATTGCTCCTGGAACAAATCATTTAAGAAAAAGCCCAATTGGAAAAAAAAGCGTTGATGGAGTGCGCCGAGCGAAAACAAAGCACGACCATTTTCGAAAAAACAACTTGATCAGATTTAAGAAGCTTTAGAAATTGACAATCAAAACAAATATCAACTGGTCCATAGAATAACCCATAATGAGTGAAGGTGAGATAGAGAGTTTGGTTGCCACCAGGAAGAGAAGATCCAATGCCGGGTCGCGTTTGAAACAATTGCTACAGGCTGAAGAAATCGCAAACGATGGCGCTGATGATGATAATGATATTGATTTGTTATTTCAAGAAGATGACGATGATGCTGAGTTTCAAGTCGGTGATAAAGATAGATATGGTTACGTAGGAAGTGGCGATGAAGATGAAGAAGAAGATGGTGACGAGGAAGAGCAAGCAGACTCTGAGGTTGAAGGTGAAGGATCAGATGAAGAAAACCAACGTGAAGGGACAACAACTCCAAAAGAAACTACAGTGGATTCAGATAATAGTGATGCCGGATCACAGGTTGACCTGGACGATATGTTTAGTGATTCAGGAGACGAAGATTCGGATGAAGACGATTCAGATGAAGGTGAACGAGAATTACAAAAACAAGAACGTGCAAAGAAACGTTTAGCTCAAAAAAAATCTAGACAAATACCTAAAATCACTACAAAACCTAAAACAAGTACCACTACAGCCTTAAAGAAAAAGAAGGTACATGATTCTCCAAAAGCTGATACATTGTTGAATTTAAGTCGTCGTCAATCTTCAAGAAAAACTGCAGTTCAAAGTAAAATGGATTTAGTTGAAAGATTAAAAGAAGATGAACAACGTCGTCAAAATATAAAACCAGTTGCTAAGGTTGAATATGTTGAACTCACACAAGAAGAAAGACTAGCAGAAGCAATAGAGACTGAAAAATATAATATTTCAACCTTAAACAAATACAAAGAACAAGAAGTTGATAAAAAGAAGAAACAACGAGCATTACAATTAAGCAGACGTAAAAAGTTGGAAAATGTCGTTAGTTTCAAAACATGTCCAATATTTGTTACACCAGTGCAAGAACATGAATTAGAGTTATTCTTAATGACAAGAGATACATTGAAGAGGAAAAGAGATAGACGTGGTAGAAAATCCGAGAAGCAAAAAAGAGAAGAAGAAGAAGCAAGACAAAAAGAAGAAGAAAGAAAGAAAAGAGCTTCAATGTTTATTATACGACCAAGATCTGTATCTGAAGAAACTGACAGTCAATCTAAAAAAGTTGTTATTGAAGAAGTTGATAGTAAATCAAGTGTGGAAGCTACATCTGAGGTTGAACCAAGAGATGAATTTGTGATAACGGATGGTGATGCGCTAAAAGGACAAACTGTCGAGACTGAAATGAGAAAGGATGATGAAGTTGAGAATGAGAAGAAGAGACCATTATCCACTGATGACACTGAGGAACGTGACGCGAAGAAATTGAAAACAGAAGATGAAGAAAGTGATAATGATATTGTTTTGGTATCTTTGAAAGATGAAAAAAGGAAGGATGACACATCAGGTGCTGAAGATAATGTAGTTGAATCTGATGATGCTAAGACAGAGGAAGCAAAAGATGAAGATAAAAAGGATGAAGCGAATGAAGGAGATCAAAAGATTGAAGCGAATGAAGAAGACCAAAAGGTTGAAGCAAAAGAAGAAGATAGTAGAGATGAAGCAAAAGAGGAAGATAAGAGGGATGAAGCAACTGAGGAAGTTAAAGAGGATGAGGCAAAAGAGGAAAAAGAATCAACTAACGAACTAAAATCATTAGTTGAAACTGAAGAGGCTGAAGCCACTGGAGGTGAAAAAGATTCTACTCAAACAGCTGTTACAGAACAACCAAAAGAAGATATTCCTGCTGTAGAGGAATCTAAATCTGAACATACAGGAGTAAAACAACCAACAGAGGAATCTACAGTCAAACCAGAAGAAGAAGGTAAAATGGATGTCGATGCTCAAGATATTACTATCAAAACAGAAGTTGAAGCCGATCAAGAAAAACCAATCAAATCTGTTAAGTTTGCAGATGATGAAGAATTAAAAATTGAAACAAAACCTGAAACTCCAAGTCAACAAGATGCTGAACCATCATCATCAAGGGAAACATCAATAATACCAGAAGAAGAAGAACATATAGTATTTGCAGGTCCAGCACAAAAAGTCGCAGCAAATTTCATTTCATTTGAAGAATCTACCAAAAATTATACAATTGATGAAATTAAAGCATATTTATTTGGTCCACAATCATTACTCCCAGCTTTCAGGAAGTCTCAAGAGGTTGAACCGATCCTAAGAGTCAGAGCAGATGCAGTATCGGAAGATGATGATCAAGTACAGAATGAAGAAGATTTACCAAATTTCGAATTTTTGGATAGTTTCCCTAAATTCGGTGAATTCAATAAGGTTAGAAAAGAACAAGTTGTACTAGAAACCAGAGAGGATATAAAAGTTGTATTGAAAACGCAACCACCAACTGGTGTTCATTTACCAAATGGTACCAAGAAACAATGTTTAATTACTGGTAAACCTGCAATGTATTTTGATCCAAAAACTGGGTTACCATATGGTAGTGTGGAAGCATATAAAGTAATTAAAGATATTCAAAATGGGAAATGGGCATGGACAGAATTCCCTGGTGGTGGTGCTTATGTTTGTAATAGAGAAAATACGGTACATGCTAAAGGTGTTCCTGAAGGATTTGATGATTAGATTAAATGAATTATGGACGATGTATTAGGAAGTTTAATATTTTTAATGTTTAATGACAATGATGCTATTATTAAATATCTAGATTCTATCTACGTAGTACCTCATCAAGCTCGAGGTTCTGATAAATATATATATGAGCTCTCAAGTCCCGCAGGATCTTGATCTTTGAAGTAGCTTATTCTATGATTTGCTTTCCCTTTACCTTTTCTAAATTTCCAATTAAATCTCGGACTTTTCAATTGTATATGTAATTCAATCTATTCTTGAACATCTTTTGAATGGGATTCAATTAAATCATTTTGGAATTTCAACAATTTAGCATTAATTAAAGGAACGAATTGTTTTCTAACTTCAGCTTTATAATCACCAAAATTATTCAACTGATATTCATAATCAGTTTCATCATGAATGAATTCTTCAATCTTAATTGAACCTCTAAATTCCGAGTCCTTTGCTTTATCTTTTCCCTGGACATCAAATGACAAGACCATATCATAGATACATAATACTTTCCCCTTACGTTGAGTAACATCACAATCACCAGAAACTGAAGTTGTTGAAATGGTTATGGTGTATTGATCATTATCTAATTCGAGATCTTTTAGATTTTCATTGAAGTAATCTTTGGACCATGGAAGACAATTTTTGTTGACCCAGTGCCAGTTGTTTGGGTTATTAACGACCATTGTTGAAGAGCTGCAGAATGTAGTGACTTGGTAGAATGGGAACCAGTTGGTAAAGACCAGCTTTAGAAGTTGAAAAGTGTCAAAACGATGGATTTTATATCAACTTCATCGATGGATTTTTCTTTTCTTTTTCTTCGAGAACATTCATAAGATTTCGTGCGAGAACCGAGAAAAAGATGTATAGAGAGAGAGATTTGAATATTTACATACGTATTTTAGAGGGTGCTTTGATGGGGTGGAGAGATTACAGAAGTCATGTGTATGCTACAGCTATAATGTCTGTATCCCAGATGTTCATCGATGTAACAGAATGTAAATTATCATGAGTACCAGCTTCATAATCATTTCATATAAGTAAAACAAAAACTGACTATAAACCATTAATGATGATCTAAGTCAAACTTATCATCAAACGGGCTCACATTGGGCTTATCAACTTCAACCTCCAGTAGAATACTTCCGTTTGAATCATTTGAATTTCTTCTGTGCGATCTTTCACTCTTATTATCATCGAAAGCATTTTCTGCTGTGGTATTCCCACTTTCATCATCATCTTCCTCATCATCTTCAATAATGAATGGTTCATAATCAGCAGCTTTTGAATCCACTGGAGATACTGATTCTGCATCACTCTCTTCTTCCAAGATTTGTGTTTGCAAACCTGGATTATATCTCCTGTTTTTATCACTAACTTTTATAGAACGAACACCACCTAATTGTGATGCACTGACTGCTGTACTTGGAACTGCATCTATATTACCACCATCTTGTTTATTGTTATTATTATTTGCGCCTCCAACTTCATGAATGTTCACCAATTTTGGTTTGGCTCGTATAGCTGTTGTGGTTAAGGATGGGTTCCCTATTATAGATGCTTTACTATATCTATCACCCACAAGATCTGAATCTATAGTATTCGCTTCTGAATATTGTGATGCCCTAGAATTACTATTCCCGGAACTTGTATTTGGCCCTATAGTGACACCAGGAATATATGCAATAGGGATAATATTTGAAGCTCTTGTGAACATTGTTGTAGCCAGACTATTTCTTGAAGATGATTGATTATTACCAGAACCATTTCCACCTCTTTGACCATTTTGAGCATCTGGATGATTATGACGGAAATTAATTTCAATATCATCATCAAAATAAAATTCTTTATGATTAACTCTATTAAAGGCGAGTTTCTTCTTGAAATAAAATCTATAGAAAAGATAAGAACCAACACCAATCAAGACTAACAACCCACCTGTTATACCACCAGCTAACCCACCTATTGTTGAAGCAGAGGGACCTGATGAGCTTGAACTAGACCCTCCTATGTTTTTACAATAATATTTTGGACATTCATGACACGACTGAACCGTCAAAAGACATTCTTCACCAGAATCACACGAAGGACACACCAAGTCTGTTGAACAAACCACACATCCGTTGGAATCTGTAGCTGTCGCTGAAGCTGATGATTCATCTGCTCTTTTCTCTATCTCTGAGGGGATGTTTATTGAGCGCGATACTCTCATCTCTTTTGATGTTGTGTATGAATCTTGTTATCTTGATGGGTTCCTGATCTGATCTGATGCAAAAAAAAATCAATCCCAGTTGTTTTTGAATATAAATCTGAAAGTTGTGAAATAAATAATGTTTGTTTTTCGTGGGTTTATTGAAAACTTTCTCTCTGATAGCATTCAACTATGATTTCAAAGGTTCTGGATCTGACGAATACCACTTCTGGTGCAAATTCCTGAGCGTGCATCGTGTGGTTCTGGAATTATAATTTATTGTTTGATTCAAGTATGTTTGAATTCCCTCAAAATCAGAAATCGCGAAACACGCCTCGCTTCGATTCGCGTTGGAGAAGAATTTGGATTTTTCAGGGAGTCTGAAGAACTTAAGCTGCGTTTTAGCTACATTATCGTCTGTTAATGGTCATAAATGTGTGTGTATTGGGACCTGGTATCTATATGTTTTCCATCATTTCTCTTCTGGCGAGTTCAATGAACATGGTGAGTTTCAGGCTGAACTCAATATCCACTTGGTTTTGAAATTTTTGAATCCGAAAGTCTCTTTTTAGATTGAATTTGATCAAATTATATAGTCTTTGTTGATTGTCATAAACTGCTAATGTAACTGTGTTGAGTGAGATATCAATGATATATGTTAAATGATCTGAAGCAATTTGGGGGTTTCTGGGAATCTTCATAGTCTTTGAAGTTGACTTGAATTTGGCCTTAGATTTCCTAACTAAAAGATATTCGCTCTTGAACAACTTGAGACTAGATTTTCTCTCTTCATGGGTATTGAAACATTGGTCAATCAACCAAGTTATATAAGCAAGTATGGTATCATGAATTAAATGGGTATTTTCTTTCAACCCCAATTTATTCGTGAGTGACAATCCTCGAATTTTATTTGGTAAGTTCAAAATATTCTTATATCGAACCAGACCTTTGAAATGAATATTATCAATCATAAATATATCAGATGGTAGCATTACCTCATATTGAGTCTCTCCAAATTGGCCAAAATGGTCCTTTGTCAAAACTTCTGTAAATAGTAGATCCATTTCCCAATGCATTGGTAATCTAATCTTTGAACCATCCTTCTTTACGATCAAATTGTATAAAGTTCTTAACGTATTTTGATATTTGGATCCCATTAGAATCAGCCCATGATTAAAATCACTTTCATCACAAAGTTCCATATCCTCTAACCCATCATCCAGATCTGACTCTTCTTCGTTGACCACCTGTTGAACCATAGAACTTGAAGTTCTACCATAATAACTACGAATACCCAACATCATCGTGATTAAAACTGTTTGATTTTTATATACAAAAAGATTAATTGGAATAAAAAAAACCCAACAATCTTATCTTTTTATATCCTTACACTAAGCCTTTATTTTTGCCACACACATTATCATAGATAACTCGCTTCAATCCTTGCTTTTATGACTTGTAATTTTTTGTAACAGGTTTCAAAATTGTGACACATTTAAGCTGGTTGTTGCGCTAACCGAGTTCTAATGTATAACCAAATACGGATCATAAAAGTCTCAAAAGTTTGAAAGATCCGACATTTGAGTATTGAATGATTTCCAGGATCTTATCTTTAGAAAAGTTTTCAATTTGTAACGCTTTTAAGAATTGATTATCGTTTAATTCGGTTTTCAAGGACTTCAATTGTTCATTAATTTCATCCTTTTTCTCCAAAATTGAATCCTCTCTAATTTTTTGTAATAATGACAAATTCAATTCTTTAATTTCAGTTAAATCTTTTTTGTTAATTTTGGATGCAGATGCTGTGATTATAGATTGGGCTGATTTGGCAGTATCAATAATTGAAACTAATGTATTGTTGACCTCCCATGTTAAGGTATCTGGTATCTTTGGAGTATTTGAGTATAGTTCTTTAACCTTGGCTAATGTATCTTTATTTTTCGTATTTATGAATTTAGTCAGGTTACTCAATACTTCAAATCCCCATTTTTCAGCATTAGTCAAATCTTCAAATGATAATTTCTCAGGAATTGTTACATCTTGACCATTCACTAAGCTTTCTTGTAATTGATTAATCTTGATATAGTTGACACCTGGAATGTTTTGTAGTAATTCATCTTTAAAGTCAAGTTCTTCATCAATACCAACATCCCACAAGATTTTGAAATCTCTATTATCACTAATTTTTTCACCAAGTTTAGCTCTTTTATATTTATTGAAAATATCCTTATCATTAAACAATCTTCCTAATTTCAATCCTTGTAGGATCTCATGCTTCTTCATAATTGAATCATTCAACCTTTGTTGGAATTCCAACATACTTTCCAATTTATTGAATGCACCATTATTAAACCCAATCTTAACAAAATGAACAGTTTCAATTTCATTTGAACGATAAATTGAGAATGAATTTTTCAATTCTTCTGCATTAGGATAAACTGAACTTAATCTCGAAATGATGTAATGATCAAAAATGTCATGTTGAATGTTTTTGATCTTTAAAGTGTCATAATGATGCTTGGCTTGTGCATGACAATTGATTAATGAGTATAATTGGATTAACCATAGTCTTAGATGAAATTCATGTTCATCTTTTACGATTGTGTTTTCCAAGATAATGATTGATATGACAAGGTTCTTAACGGAGAAATCAATGGACAATAATGATTGGACAATGAGTAAAATAAATTCATCACCATTAAAGTAATCAGTCTTGGATTTTTTGGAAAGAAGGTGTTTTGTCTTGTTCCATAATTCAATGTTTTCATAAACAAATGATTCAGATTTAAATAAATCTCTATCTAATAATGCTTTAAATTTCATAGCGTTAACATTCCAGATTAACCCTTTTTCATCATTGAATGAAGTTTGTCTATTGTGGATCCATTTTAAAAATCTCTCCTTGTTCAAATTATCAATATACATTTTGATATCTGGAAATGCACAAGCTTTAGTACCTAATGATTCCAGATATTCAAAAACTGATTCATGGATATCATTATTCAATTCACGTTGTAAATGAATCTTCGCTAACTTGGAGTTTCTTGAATTATAGGTAACAATGACATCTGTAATATCCTTGTTTAACTTGATTGATGATTTCACTAAATACCTCCATGTGTTGAAATCATCCAATTTATAATCAACAAGAACAATATTACTCCATTTGAACAAATTTTCCCAATCTTCCAATTGATCAAATGTTTTCAATAAGATGATTTGTAATTCTAAATCTAATTTGTTTTGTTTAGAGAACTTCAAAATTGTTTGAGGAATCTTCTCCAATTCTCCAGTTTGACCTAATAACTTAACCAACACATAGATTTCCTGTTCATTCTTCAAAGGTTCACATTGTTCCATGGTCTTGAGACCTAGTTTTGGGAACAATGATTTTTCAACAGGGGTAGCATCTGGTAAATTTGCAACCATATAAGAAGAAAACGCAGCCCATAGCTTGAACATTCTACTACCTGGACTATTAGCCTTCATAGACATCGCAGCCTTTTGGATAATTCTTGGGTTTGCATGCTCACAACCGAAATGAAACCAAGTACGCAAGATATCAAATGATTTATGCTTTTTGGCAGCATTTTCATAAACCAACATGGCTTCATCTGTTAAGCCGACTTCATTGAAAATCTCATTCAAAAGCTCTAATGATTTAAGATCACCTGGAACTTCTTCCATCACATTCAATGCGATATCAATGGCCTCTTTCTCCTTACCAGAATTTAATAAAGTGTAACTGTTCAACACCTTGTAATAGCTGACATTGGGGTTTTTCTTCAGTAACTTTGAACATAATTGTTGGGCGTACTTGAAAGTCCCATTGTCAATGGCCCTCAGAACCTCGTCCTCCTTGCTTGACATTGTCTCGATCAGTAACAGATGACCAACTTCCCTGTCTTTAAAACACTTCTTTGTAAATTTGAATCCAGTGCAGAATCCATTTTTTGAATATTGTTCGGTATACTTTTGAAAATCCGGGTAAACTGGATCGCGAATTTTCAGCAGATTTAATTTTTTTTGTAGCTCATCGCTTTAGAAAAAAATTTATACACTATAGAAAAGATAAAGTAATTATAGACATAGCTCTTGTTCAACATATAAAGAGGTTATAAGATGTCTGCTATATACAAAGTGCTGTCTGGAAGATCCACCAAGGCTGAATCTGAAAAAAAACATGTCAATAGACAAAGAGTGTTGTTAATCTCTTCAAGAGGTATCACATTTAGACATCGTTATTTAATTAATGATTTATATTCATTATTACCTCATGCTAGAAAAGAACCAAAATTAGATGGTAAAAAACAATTAACACAACTTAATGAGATTGCTGAATTATATAACTGTAATAATATTTTGTATTTTGAAGCTAGAAAACATCAAGATTTATATTTATGGTTATCAAAACCACCAAATGGTCCAACTATTAAATTTTTTGTTCAAAATATTCATAATACCGAAGAATTAAATTTTACTGGTAATTGTTTGAAAGGTTCTAGACCTATTTTATCATTTGATTCGTCATTTGATGAAACTTCACATCATAAATTAATGAAGGAATTATTTACTCATTCATTTGGTGTTCCACCAGCTTCAAGAAAAATCAAACCATTTATTGATCATGTTATGTCATTTTCTATTGTTGATGGTAAAATATGGATAAGAAATTATCAAATTTTAGAGCAAGCTGAAGATGATAAAAATAGAGATGATCAAGATGTTTCATTAGTGGAAATTGGTCCAAGATTTGTCTTAACTCCAATTCTAATATTAGAAGGTTCATTTGGAGGTCCAAAAATCTATGAAAATAAACAATATGTTAGTCCAAACTTTGTTAGAGCTCAATTAAAACAAAAGCAAGCTGAAGAAGCTAGATCTAGACATGATGCTAGTGAAGCTTTGAAATTGAAGAAAAGAGATAATGTTATTGCTGTTGATCCATTATCTAATGAAGCTTTATTCAAAGATCAAGATTAGATATTTATATACATATATATATATAATTGAGTAATGTATACTAGTACTTTTTTGAAAACTACAATTTTGTAAAAGATTTTAGTCTAATATGATCTCTTGTTGAAATTTTCGTTTAATATGTATATGTATAATTTAATTATTCACACTAATGTTGTTCTTTTTTTTCTGATTCTTCAGCTTTTTTCAAGTAGTCACTAGAGATGTTAGTATTTTCATCCTTTGATAGTCGTTGAATTGGTAGTTAATTTTCACTTACATGACGAATTTTTCTTCTTCTGGAGATGAAGCATTGATACTTGGAGTAGTTTGTTTAGCAGCAAAAGGATTTGGAACAGCTACTAAGAAAGCAAGAGATAAAGTAGCAATAGAGACCTATAACTTCGTTAGTATGAAATCCTCATCAAGCAAGTAGAGGACCTTTTTAGTGACTATACTGGATATATAATAGATTCTTCAAAAATATTTCATGTTCAATACAGTCACCCAAAAAGATTCTCACACTTCAACAACCATTGGTCTCACTTACGTATTGAGAAGGAACAGTTCTTCCGAGTATAGTGTAAGCAGCACCCATTTTTAAATTATTGAACCGATTGATTGAATATTAATTAGTGATTCTATCGAGGATGCCAAAAAGTATTTGTTGATTACGGCCATTTCGTTATTCTCCTTTGATTCAATTTTCATTTTTTTCCTCGAAATCGTTTAAATCCGGTTAACACTTGGGATTTCATTGGTTGGAGAACAGAAATGGGGATAACGAGACTTAATCTTGTTAGCATATGGGTAAGAAAGGCTTTATAGCTACTCATCTCTTCATTTACCACATCAATGCATTTTTGCACTTTATAAAACCTTTTCAACCCCGTTTTACCTCCATTATTCTCATTCCCAATCACATGACCCGCGAATGTTACATAAACATCGCTAAAAATTCGCGAATTTGACAAGGGCCAAATCGAAATCAATATAAAGTATTAAATCAACTATTGAACGTAAATAGTTTTGTTCTGTTGTGGAATAGTTCATTTATAGCTGTTGGCGTTTGGTGACATGGCGTTGGTTCAGGATAAGCAGTTTCTCATCAACCACATACGGGCACAATACCTTTCAATTGCAGATGATGATCAAAGCAGAAGAATAATACGGCCTTATCCAGTCACGAATGAAGATGCTCCACACTATCCTACGCAGGAACTAGATCCAGAATTTGGTGAGCTGTTGACCAAGTTTGATTCGCCTCCTATTCCTATTAATGTTGTGGAAGATACAACAAATCTCATGAGGAAACTGCAAGTATCAAATGATTCTGTGAATGAACGGATAATGGAGACTGATGAAGAGCGAGAACCTTTTGATCATAATACCCTGAAAGAACAAACTTTACAATCACATAATCCGGAATCAAAAGCTTCTTTAGCAACACTAAAATTGAATCATCATCAACCAGAGGTTGGTGCTCCTCCTCGTCCTTCTCAAGCTCAATCTCAAACTCATCAAGTTGATCATCAATCGTTAACTCCACAAACTTCAGCTATTGGAATGAAACTACCAACATTTGGAAACACAAAATTTACTAAATTATTCACCAAAAGTACTGGAAATACATCTTCCCAAAGTTCAATGAGCTCGAAGAAAAAAAAGAAACCAAAAGTTGGTGATACGCGTCGTGGAAGTGCTGATACCCGTGGGTCTAATGGTGAAGACTATGCTGAAAAAGATGATGATGATGATGACGACGACGATTACGACGAAGATGATGATGATGATGATGATGATTACGACAATGAGCATGAATACGATTATGGTAATGATGATATCGATGAAGACGATTCAGAGATTTATAGTAATTTAGAAGCCGCTTCTCAAACCAATACTGAAAGTGAGCTCGTGAATCTTAAAGATATTGAAGATAATAATGAAAGTCAAGGACAAGATGAAAGTGGTATATTGGTTGATCAAAACTATTCAGACGTTAATACAGCTTCTCAGATGGATAGATTTGATGATAGTAAATATTTATATGGTGATAACACAGTTTCTTCAGTGGATGATCAACTGTTGCTAGATTCTGATTTTTCAGACGAAGATGATGATGATATCATTGATAATGCTTTACAAAGTGCAAGATTACAATTGGTACAATCTAAAACACCATCTTCAAATACAACACCATCAAGGTCTAATAGAAATTTATCATTTGATAATAAATCAAAACCAAGATTGAGACCAAAAAGATCATCTTCACTGAGTGTTAAAAACCAGGAAAGCGGAGACTCAAATGACAGCCTCAGACATGTCCAATCAAATTCTAATCTGGGAACTTTGCAATCACCACCACCTTCTTCACCTTTATTTGGTTTTGGTAAAATTTCGGAACCTGCACAACCTAAATTAAAATCACAGTTGACTGAATTGATTACTAAAAAGTTCAAAACTGAAAATAAAGATCCATTAGAACATTTCTTATTTGTATCTGGTGAGAAAATTTCAAATTCAAAAGATGTAATTGATATGAAGGTTTATTTACCGAATGAAAAAATTATAGAATTGAAAATTAGAACTAGCGTTACAGTTTTCGATACTATCGGATTCATTTTATTCAACGTTACACAGAAATCACCAGATTTATTATCATCTTCACCATTATTAAGAAATCCAAATAAATGGTGTCTTAGACTAGTGGATGATGGCGAACCTTATGAAGGTTCATTTGGGTTGATGGATAGAACTAAAATCATTGCATCATACGGTGAAGACGAGGTTGCATTAGTTGGTGTCAGTGACGCTGAATTCCAAGAAAACGAAATAAAAACACCCTTACCAACTACTGAGCATGAACCAGCCACATCAGGTACCCCATCTCCTTCCAAAAGTAATTACAATAATAATAATGCAATTAGACAAACAAACTATTTCAAATCAATCATCCCTAGAGTGGATAATGATATTAAAGATGCAGTTACTGTGAAGATTAATATCTATAAATATCCTGCTTATGAAGATTCAACATTCACATCTTTAGAATTCCCACTGACTGCTAAATTGAATGAAATTTTGTTAAAATATACAAAGATGAAAGATCTTGATCCAACTGATTATTTATTAAAAGTTGCAGGAGAGGATTATGTTTTGGATTTAAATGACTCTGTTAGTTCACTTGATGGAAGTTATAAATTAGAAATTATAACAAAGAGAAAAAAAGGTGAATTACAATTAAAGAAAAAAAAAGTATTGGATAATAATACATTACCAACCATTAACTCCAATTTGACACCCCATAGTTTAATGATTGCAAATGATATGAATAAAGATCTTCACGACCAATCACAACAACAAAAACCGCATACACAAATACAACCACCAGCAAGAGCTGCAGTACAAAGACGTCACTCATTATCTTCTAAACAATTTTCATCTTCATTTTCCAAACATGGTATTTCATCATCTTTCAAAAACAAAAACAATTCAAGAACTTCATTGAAAAGCCCAGCAGATAATGCAATGTTACCAAACATTGTCACAGCTGAGTATCAAAAATTTACTGTTTGGAGAAGATTACCAATGTCATTTATAAACCGTCATGAAAGAACATTAGCTATTGATGGTGAATATGTTTATATTATGCCTAAAGATGAAAAAATCTGGTATGAAAATAATTTCAAAACAAGGACATTTCATGTGAGTCAAATTGTTTCTTGCAAAGTTTCTAAAAGAGTCCCATCAAATTTTAAAATTGTCGTCATGAAGACAAATGGTCCGAAAAGATATGATTTTGAAGCATTAAACCAATTTGAGTCAGCGGAGATTATCCATAAGCTGCATAAGCTGATGGAGGCTTATAAGGCGTACAATTCTTCACTTTCGTGATTACAATATCATCCAAGTTAAGCTTAACAAATTTATAGTCCTTTGTGTAGTAATTCTTCAAAATGTGTCAAAATGTAAAGTATGTATAATGCAAGAAAAAAATTTCGCGAAACTTTTGTGTGTCACGTTCAAAGTCTTAAAAAAAAAATTCTAAGATGAGCTAAATCAATAGAAAGTATTTTGTACTAGAAAGCCATACATTCTGATCCATCTATCGACAACTTTCATCATACCGATCGTTTAAAAATGGCTTTAGATCATACAAAATTATCGTCCAATTGGATGAAGCTTAAAAAGAAAACCAAAAAGCCATCAGTCACTTCCAAAACTGTTAAAAAGGCAAAAGCTACTCAAAATACAACACAATCAATAATCAATAAAATAACGAATAACTTAGACAAGAAGGATTCACTAACCAAAGATCCAAAAGACTTAACCAAATGGGCAGATGATAATGATATCCCATTAGATGATCTTTCGAAAGTTTACGATATTTCAACAGAATTTAAACAAGCATCACTTACACCCACTTCCAACTTATCAGATCACAAAAAACAACCTGGGAAATATTTAGCTATAGATTGTGAATTTGTTGGTGTTGGTCCACAAGGTACGGAAAGTGTATTAGCAAGAGTATCCATAGTGAATTTTCATGGTTATACAATTTATGATAAATTTGTCAAACCAACTGAACGTGTCACAGATTGGAGAACTTGGGTTAGTGGTGTTACACCTGCTCATATGAAGACTGCGATTGATTTCAAGACTGCACAAGCCGAAGTTGCTAAATTGTTTGATGGTAAGATCCTAGTGGGACATGCTATTCAACATGATCTTGATTCATTATTATTAAGTCATCCAAAATCAATGATTAGAGATACTTCAAGACATCCACCATTTAGAGAATTAGCAAAAGGTAAAACACCAGCATTGAAAAAATTAACTAAAGAATTGTTGAAAATTGATATTCAAGGTGCTGAACATTCTTCAGTAGAAGATGCTAGAGCTACCATGATGTTGTATAAATTACATAAAAAAAAGTTTGAAGAATTGGCTCGTCAGCATAATAAGCATAAAGAATAAAGAAAGAAATGATAAAAAGATGTATATTAGATGTATAATAGAAATAGAAGGTTTATAAATCTCTTGTTTGGGAACATTGTAGAAATGCCGTATCACGGTATTTAAAAGCAGATATAAGTTCACAATACGAAAGCACTACATTAATATCTCATAACAATAATGATGATGTACATAACAAACTAATCAATAACGGGTCATAAACTCTATTAATATAAAATGTGGAAATAATTAATTTATAAAAAAAAACATAATGACAAAATGTTCATGGGAATGAATTGGAAATAGTAATTTAACCATAACAATAATAAAAAAGAAGTAACGGAAAACATCTAACAACAAAAACAACATCTACTCTGTTTCAACTCTAGTTGCACAGATTCTTTCAATAATTGGTTTAATAACTGTACCATGAGATTTTTTTGAAGTATTTGGACTCAAATTACTATTTTCTGAAATGACATTCGGGTCTGGAAACTTATATCTTAAAATACCACTAACCAAATTTTCTGATAATAATTGATCAGCATATCCACTAAATTTGGAATCTTCTGTGTAATCTGATTGAACACTTGCAATTGAAGCAATATCAAAAACTGCAGTTATTAAAGGAACTGAAACTGTATTTGAACTTATAATTTCTCTTAATGTTGGTTTAATTTTGAAATAAATTTTCATCAAAATTCTTGGATTTTTTTGAGCAACATATTTTAATAATAATAATAATCTTATTCTTGATTTTTCATTTGGATCACCTTGGTTAAAATGCACAGCAGCTTGTAATAATGTAAGGTTTGAACAAATATTATCTAATAATAAACAATCAACAATAATCTTTGGCGCAAATGCTTGATCGCCTAGTTCAATTAGCTCACAATCATTCATTTCAGCCTTATTAAGAACATCTTTCAAATCGGTTGGTTTCAATAAGATATAAAGGAATAACAAATATGCAAATAATCCACGTTCAATTATATAAGTTGGATCCAATTGTTGACGTGCCACTTCATTTGTATATCTAATATTGAAGAATAATTTTATTGATTCAATTGATGAAGCTCTAGAATATGGTAATTGTAATCCTTTAATTGCATAATGTAACAAAACTTGATCAAAATTTTCTCTTGTAATAACCAAATCATCAATTGATTCAATTCTTTCCAATATTTGACCAAAAATGATCTTATCACTCAAAAGTGTAGTCACAACATCATTATCAATGTATTTATTTTTTATATGCATTGATAATAAAGTTTTGGTAATAAATTCAACACCACCTTGATATAATGACACATGATCAGAGTGTGTAATTACAACAGCTAACCAAAACATCTTGGAAAATAATGCTGAATTCGGCATTAGACCTTCAGAAATTCTACTTAGTGAGAAGATTGTACAAATTGCCAAATATCTATATCTTGCATCTGTAACATCTTCTGTTGAAGTCTCTGAAACCATTTCCAAGACTTTAATAACCATAGTATCGTTAACTCCACCTTTTGATAGAACACCTAATAATAGTAATGCACGACCTCTCAAAACTGAATCTCTTCTTGCAACTGCATCAACAACATATCTATTCCATCTTGCAATCCATACAACTTTCATGTTTTCAGTACTTGCTAAATTCATAACTTCTAATAATGATGCAACTAATGATTCCATTGTGCTAACTCTAATTGAAAATTTTGAAATCTCAGTTGAGAAATTATCGGCACTATCTCTATTTAAACCAAACAAGATTCTTGATCTATGAGATGTAAAGCTTTCGATAGCTGATCTAATTTTATTCTTGGATTCTTCACTCAAAGCAGTTTTTGTTAAAAACGATTGTAAAACATTTAATAGTAACTGATGACTTGCAATTCTTAAATCCAATGGTCCCACATCAACAAGGATTGTAACAACATAAAAAATTTCAGGTAAAAACATTTCAGCAAACATTAATGAATCGAAGAACAATGAGACGCAAATTTGAACCAGTACAGTAATTTCAATCCAGCTACTATGTGAAGCAACTGAATAATTACCACGACCATCAGGGAATGGAATATGTGAAATATCTCTTAATCTTTGGATAACATGACCACATAATTCCACGGTTGGAGTTGAAGTTAATAATGCAATAATACTTTTCCAATCAGAACCTTCAGCTTCACGATCAATTGCAGTTAAAACAATTTCATTGATCAAAATTGGACTTATTCTATCTTCTAAACATAATTTTGACCAAATTTCTGCATTGAAAGCACTTAGGAAAACTGGATCTATAGAAGAAACTGAAAGGAAATTTCTAATAATTTCAGCAACATAATCTGGACCATTTTCATCATCTGCCTTGAAGACATGTTCATAAATATTTGGTATCCATGGTGCAACATAAACAATTGCATTAAATCTTTGACGTGGTGTAACCTGTTCCTTATAAATATTGAAAAAAGCTCCAATGACTTCAGCAGTTACTCTTGGATAAGTTTCAGCTAATTTCTCAGACATTGAAATAACAAAAGTGTTATTATCTCTTGGGAAATAAACTTCTGGAGATTGTGCTAACTCTCTTCCCAGGTTTAAATTAAATTGTTTTTGAGTAACAGCCAATAAATTATACGAAATTGATCTGATTTCTGCTGAAGATGAAGTCAATCCAAGGAAAACAACATTAAACAATTGACCCAACATATCTTCTAATGATTTTTCGACATCTTGTTTAAATAATGTTTCTGTTGGCATATCAGTTGCTCTATTCTTAGTGAAGTATAATAATCTCATAATATCCAAAGATTTTGGTGATGTTAAAATAATTTCTTTGCCATTTTCAAAGAAAATTGTGATTTCATTTGGAACTCCAGTAGTTTCAGAAACTGTGACATTTGAGATTTTTTGCAATTTGAAAACATCATTCAAGAAAATTTCTTTTAATTCTGATTTGATTTTCAATCTTTGGGGAGTATTATGAGAGATTTGTAAATATTCTGAGCCAATTTTAACAGAAACTGGGACAAATCTATTTTGATCTGGTTGATATAATGAAGCATCATTAAATTTAGCACGAACATCATGATAAGATCTAATAGTTTCTTCAGGTAATCCTAAACTTGTTATTTTTTTATAATCATCCCTTGCAGATAAGAAGTAATATTGATATAAACCTTGATTGAAATAACTATTACTATCTTTTGAATTTCTGAAAAAATTTGGGAATAATCCAGATGAAATATTATAATAAAAAACACCTTGACAATTATTTCTCATTTCATCAGGTGCTAAATTACCCAATAATACTAATAATCTATATGGGAATACTTGTGAGCCATCATTTCCTGTACAATCAACAACAATCGAAAATTTTTGATCCCAAATCTTTGAAGCAATCTGAAAAATTCTGTATAAAGCAATTTCTTGATTGATATCTTGTAATTTGAGAAAATCAGTATATGAAAAAACTAATAATGGAGATCCATCTGAACTTATACCTTGATAAATAAATGGTGAATCTTGAATTTTACCTAAATCTTTCAATGAATATCTACTCATAAATTCAAATAATTCACTATTATTTTCAGGATTAATTGAAGCAGGAATTTCATACCCAAAACTTATTGTTGGTTGGCCTAATATTGATAAAATTTCTGAAACATCAGTAGCTAATTTTAAATTTATTGCAATATCTTCATCAGTTTTAACATTTTTCAAAGATTCTGATCTAACAACTTGCCAATTTTCATACATAAAAGTATGGAAAAATCCAAAGTCTTGTTCATTAACTTGTTCCAATTCTTTAATTTCAAATGTAACTGAATCATCTAATATGGTGCAATTATCCAAAAATTCAAAAACTTTATCATTTAGTTCATTCAACTCTTGAGTCTTACTTTTCAATAATGTCCACCTCAAAGAACTCAATGAACCATTAGCCATATTTTGTAAAACTTTAGCTAATAACAAAAATTTTCTTTGAGTTTGACGATTTGGAATATCAACAATTCTTTCAGATTCTGGACTAACAATAGCAGGACAGAAAAATCTTAAAAAAATAAATGAACCAACTGCAATAATTCTGTATTTTGGGAATTTATCTTCAACACAATCAGATATAGTTTTACAAACAGCTCTGAATTCTAATGGGAAATCATTAATTGATTTAATAATAACATTGACTAGTTTCTTCAAATAATGCATAAAATTATTTAAATTCTGAGAAGAGACTGGATCATCCTCTGATATTTTTTCAACTTCTAAATCTAATTCAGAATCTCTAATTTCTGTCAAAATTGGTCTTAATGTTGAAACTAAATATTCATTTCCTTTTGCACGACCAAATGCTGATAATGATTTACTTGCAAATGAGTTTCTTCTCAAAATATCTGCATAGTTATTACCACTAATGATTTCTTCTTCAACTAAATAGGAAACTAAGTTTGCACTTTGATTCACTGAATCTGCTAATGATAATGAACATGAAGCTAATGCAGAAGCATCATTTGTAGGACAAGCTCTAGCAATTGAACTTAATACTCTTGGTTTAGAAAAAACAATTTTGAAAATATTATTAATCAAATCTTTAATTCTAGTATCACCACATTGTATTTGAGTTGATGAATAACTTTCCACAATTGAAACAAAAACTTTCAAAAATGCAACTCTAATTGGTAAATTTGAATGATAACCAATTGGTAATGCATAAGGTAAACCAACATCAACATTCGATTTCAATAAATTTGTTAAACATGCAATGATATGATCAGAAACTGTTGAAACTTTATGCTTAACACTTATAGGAAAACTTTCTAAATCTGAATATCTTTCTAATGCTTTTAAAAATGTGTTGAAATAAATACTAAATAAACTTGCTTTAGAAAATTTTAGTTCTCTTTCATTTATAACTTGTGGAGCTTCCAATAATAATGAATCTAATAATAATGATAATGCTTTAACACTCTCGATAGCAATATCAATATAAATATAATCCAAATCTCTACCAACGTTTGCATGAGTTTGTTGTTGTAATTGAACATTAGGAAGCGGTTGTTGTTGAGAATGGGAGTGAGAATGAGGATGTTGATGATGATGTTGATGAGTTGAATCATTACAATTACAATCATAAGCAACTGCATTATCAAACCAATTATAAGCATGTCTTAAATAAGTATTTCTTAATTTATAAGCACCTTTAATGACTAATGCATCATTATGTTTTTCAATTTCAGAAAACAATCTTGAAATTCTAATTCTAAGTTTTAAAATTGTAATATCAACAATAGAAACAGAATCAATAATTTTGGCTAGATTTGAAGCACAATTCAAAATGTCAACAGAGACTGCAAAAATAGTTGATGAACTACCATTATTTAACATAGCTTTTAATAACACAACAATATGCTCAATTACAATAAAATCTCTTGCTGATAAATTTTCATTATTCTTTTCAAAATTTTTAACCATTGGTACTAATAATTTAACAATTTTACCGTACGTTAAAGGATTTGTTT
Organism: Hansenula subpelliculosa; assembly: GCA_030582255.1. Lineage (NCBI taxonomy): Eukaryota > Fungi > Ascomycota > Saccharomycetes > Phaffomycetales > Wickerhamomycetaceae > Hansenula > Hansenula subpelliculosa. The sequence continues at coordinate 23,515 of JAKTWW010000262.1, forward strand.
CAGCAGCTAAAATTTCTTTTGCATTTTCTCTTGTAACTAGATTCTCTTCACCTAATAATTTTAATTCTCTTAAAATAAAATCATCAATTTTTTCATTAATTTCAGATTTAATCTCTGGCGTTAAGTTTTTCGAAGAATTAGATTCAACAAATATACCTGAAACTGATGCTAAAAATCCTGCAAAGTTTCTAAATTCCGATAATTCAAGTGATGACATCTCTGAATAACTTGAATTTGCTAACTCATTCCATCTATCATAAATCTTCAACCAAACGTTAATAACTGCAGAACTTGGATTTTTAATCTTTAAGAAAAATTTTCTAATATTTTTCTGTAAAGCAACAACACCTGTAGTTAATGAATTATCATTTGCAACAGCTAAGTAAAAATCTCTATTAAAATTATCCTGAATCAACTCATGATTTCCAGTATAATCATTGAATGATAATTCACTATCAATCGCTTTGAAACCTCTTTTAATTAATCCATAAGTATCGAATGATGGGGTACAAAGGCAAACTAATAACGCTTGTTCCACTAGTGTGATGATATCTGTATAAAACGCTTCCTCTAAAATCTTGATAAATTGGTAGAATTCATAATGTTCTAAAATTGTATTTAGTGAAACTCTATATTCCAAAAATTTAACAAAAATTTCTAGTAGATTGTTTCTTTTAACATCCTGAACAGATGTAGCAATTAAAGATTTTGCTAATGCGTTAACAATATGGAAACAACCAGCAAATGAACAGAGTACGTGATCAAAATCATCAGGTATTATACTTGATGATATAAAACTTAATAGATATTGAGTACATGATGTAACTAATTTTGGATCTGTATCTTTCAAAGAAATAATCAAAGGTTCTAATATAATTTGAGAATCTTCATATAGTTCACGATATTTTGATTCATTTGAATCTTGCTGATTTGATAATGAGAGGAAATATAAATGTGGATATTTTTTGAAAATTGCAAATGAGTTTGATAAAATATCTCTTGATAATGTTGAATTTTTGGTTGCAAATTGAATCATTGGATCTTTAGCATCGATAATGGAACGATCTTCTAGTGCAAAAGATTGATGATGAGAACTTGAACTATTACCACTAGTTGTATTATTTGATGATGATGAGCCATGTTGATGAGATGAAGATAAATGATGAGTTCTAAATAGATTTTTGGTAGTATCTTTTAATTTTTCAGCTTTTGGACTCGAAAAATTATTAGTTGATGTTGAATTTGAATTTTGTCTTGTTGTATTTGAATTTGAATTTGAATCTGCCATTTTAAAACTATATTGAGAATAAAACTCCGCAGAATTACCAGAACTTGTTTTACCCAAACTTGAAGTTTCAGTTAATGCATCATCGTTTTCGTATAATGATGGAGCATAAGAAGTTGATTTAACCAAAGAACCGATTCTAATCATAACTTTTTTCAAGAGTGGAAAAATTTGACGAATTAAACTTTCACTTGATTCTCTTGAATGTAAAGTTGATGAAAACATTTTAAGAATTGATGAAGTTAATTTTAAAGATTCTAATGATGCATTTTCATCTTCTAAAATTCTTAGTAATTTTGGTATAAAATTTTTTGAGTTCAAAACACACAATGATGAATAGTATTCTAATCTTAATTCTCCTAATATTTGAGACTCTGAAACATTTGGATTGTTCAATAAAGGTGAATTTTTTGTTGATGAAGAAATTGGTACAAGAGCTTTTGTTATATAATCTGAATATAATAAAGAATATTGAACCAAAATATTTTGATGATCAAAAGGATAAATTGATGCTGCAATATTTGCAATACAAACAACAAAATCAAGACACTCTAAGACTGTATTACTTTCATTATTGTTATGATTTCCACCATTTTCTTTGGAACTATTACTAACATCCAAAACTTTAGTAACATTTGATAGTAATTTTGACTTTTTATTTGTATTAAAAGTTGTTAATTTTTTCAAGGTATTTGATTTTGAATTTTTTGAATTATTATATAGATATTGTTCAATTGCCTTTGGATATAATGTCAATAATAATGCTAAGAATCTGTAAGAAGATTTGAAAGTATTATTTGATGATGATGAAGATGAAGATGATGATGAAGATGATGAAGATGATGAACCAGTATCTAAAAAACTGAAAACTTCATCAAATAAAGCATCAGCTTCCATTGAAACATTTGAATCTAATTTTGTACAATTTAAATATTCTTCAGGTCTTGAATTTATCCAAATTTTAACACCCTTCATGAAAAAAATTAATAATAACTGACGATAAACTTGTTTTCTTATGGTGGTTAAAACATTTCTTAAATGTTTCAAATATTCTAAAATATATTCTTCATTTAAATAAATTGCACTGAATAATTCTAGATATGGAGCAAATTCATTTTCATTATTAATGTTAAGTTTCAAAATATTTAATTTGTTAACTGAAAAATTTAAAAACTCCATTGGATTTGAAGAAGCTAAAAATCTTAACAAAGCTTCACAATTTGAATCAATTTGATCAATAACTGATTTCACACTATTATCAGACTCTGTTGCAATTGCAACTTTACCATTTAAGATTGCCATTTCATGAACTAAATTTTTCGTACTTTTCAATTTTGAAATTAAAGTAATTGCATGTCTTGCTAAATCAAAATCTAATTCATCAGGTTGTACAGTATGATAATCAATTCCAACACTTGCAATTCCAATATCATTAAATGAAGTTGAAGAAGAATTATTAGAACTTATAGAATCTATTGAATTTTTCCTTTGAAATTTTGGTTCTCTTGAATCCCAATGATATTTAGATAAATCTGCCAATAATCTTAACATAATTAATATTGAAGATAATGATTGTATAGATCTTTGTTTAAGTATGATGTACGAATCTTTTTTATTTTGGGTTTCAATCAATTCAATTCCATATTTCAATACATCTTCAAACATGTTATTTATCGAAAGATTGATTAGAGCTTTTCTTGAACTTAAGAAAAACATGTTTGATTCCACTTCATAAATTGAATAATTTGATTCTGATGGGAGTAAAGAATGAAATTTATTGAAAATATGCCCCACCAAAGGGATATTTTCTATCTGATCTGAAGAAATAGATGCCATTATGAAGATATTTTAGTTATTCTTGTTGTTCTTGTTGTTCTTGTTGATGACAATGGCCACCCGTTTCCCACAGTAAATTACCAAATAATGACTAGAAAAGCTGGTATTTCCAAAGTTGCGAAAGGGCGGTAGATCTGGATGATTATGAGCTGGTGGATGGACAGTTATTAGAGTATGATATCCCCTGTTGTTGTTGAGTTATTGCAGTTTGTATTTGATGGTTCCCAGTGTCGTTGCGAAGAGTTGAAGAATTCAGTTTGATTTTAAAAAAACCAAATTCAAATTCCTGGCAACGTCTTCCCGATTTGCAGACAATTGTTAAGGCGGAATGAATGTTGACTGATTGGAATGGAATGTGTTAGAGTTATTACTGTACGTGTAGTATAGTGCAGTGTAGTGAAGTGTTTGTGTATTATACTACAGACGTATACTATCCTTTAGCGAAGTATTTCCCTTCTTTTGGCCCATGTTCTATTAATGTGTTATAATATTGTCCCTATTGTCGGTATTTAGTGTAATAACGGTTAACGTTCCAGTATCTGATAAACAACAGAACAGCAAAACAGAACTGGTCGATATCATACTACTACTATAACAACAACAACTGTGATCACTCTAAAGTCTCACTCATTACTCGCTAAGCCTTGGGCAACACTTATCTACACTAATCTACACCGATTAATTACTATAAGGGAACATCTTTGGGAATGAAAACCGTTGCAACTATCAGATGAGACTAAGGCATTACAATTGAAACAGGACTAGAAGACAAAATGAGATACAGATGATGCTCCCACTATGAACTTATACCATTGGACATAGATAGAAGTTTTCTAATATTCTAATGCTATCTGTCCCCTCTATTCTCTATCATACTTCATAATTATTTGAATACCAACTTGAGATTACCAGTTATCTTGTTTATTGAATAAATTTTATAGTAACATTACCCGAGTCCCCGTGTCTCAGTCTCCCAACGTTTAATAGACTAGACCTGGCACTTCCAGGACTAGAGTCTAGTACAATAACATAAAATGAATATTAAATTCATTTGTATACAATTACAACTACAATTACAATACTACAGACACATAATTAATTTTTTTCAAACATGTTTTTTTAAAATTAGATATATACAAAAAAATTATACCCAATCTTCTTATTATTTTTTTCTTAATTTTTAATCTTTTTTAAATAAAACCAGAAAAGATCCCAATAAATGTCCAATTTTTGGACTCATGAATTATATTTATCAATCTATGTAAACCATAAATATAATCCAACCTTCAACATTTTATAAATTTCATTCTTCTTCTTCTTCTTCTTCTTCTTACATTTTCAATTCGATCTTATAAGCTAAAGCTTACAAAATCCTCCCCCATGCAACATGACTTTTCAAACATAATAAACATAAATAATAAACTCCAAGACATAACCAGATAATTAAATTAATGGAAACATAATCATATCAAATAATAACCCCATATATAAATTTGGTTATTTATCCAGATAAACAAAAAAAAAATTGCTTTTGCTATTCCTAATCGCAACGATTTTTCCCTTAAAAGTTCAATTTAGTGAAAAACCATTTGTTTTTACCAGTTTGGAATCTTTCTTCAAAAGTTTTCTTAATAACTTTTTTAGCTTCTTCACGTTGTGATGGTTCATTGAAAGTTTCAGTTGTTAATTCATTTTTGAAACCTTCAACATCTAAAGTATATCTTGTTGGTAATAAATGATTGTAATTAATAACTTTGATGAATGGTTTAACTTTTGTCTTTTTAGCTAATTTTTTAGCACCAACTCTTTTAGAAATTTTTGATGGATATCTTTCAATACCTGCAACTATAGCATGAGGAAATTCATGTTGTTTTGATCCTTCATCATGAGATTTAACGATAACAACTTTTTTACCAGCGTAACGACCTCTGACGACAATAGCGACTTTACCAGATTTGATGAATTTAGCCATGATTGAAAATGTATTCTTTTGAAAAAGGGTATAATAACAATTTAATTGATATTAATATTTTCCAATTGTTATATTAAAATGCATTTTTTCAATACATTTGATTGATTTTCATGAAAAATTCCATGCACTTTCTGATTTGTTTGTAAGAGACTGCTGGGACATCCGAACATTTTTCTCTCTGAAAATTTTCAAAATCATGTTATGTATGCAATTAGGGCTTTGTGTTACATGTCATGTGACATAAAGATATTTGGTCATGTGACTAGAATGCAAAAAACACAAAGCCCTGATTTTATACTTTATACACTACATGAATAGATTGATAAAAATACTTATAATACACTTTTATTGAACAATTGGAAAACTCATGAGCGGATTATATACGGGATATGATATGGATACGCAGTGGTGTCTCACTAGCCTTATTTCTTTTTCCTATCATTACTTCTGGCCAATAATCTTGAATTCATACCTGTAATCAATCTAGGAACATTATTAGGAACTTGATTATAACCTCTTGAACTTCTTAAACTAGTCGTACCCCCAGAGCCAGGTCCAGGTCCATCATTTCCGCTAGTACCACCACCACTACTACTAGTGCCATCATCATTTTTTTGATTTGATATAGCAGCTTCTGCAGCGGCTATTAATGGATTCCTATTATTGCTATTAGATCCATTATTTATACTTTTTTCCTCTCTTTTAATAGGTAATCCATAATTTAATAATCCATTATTTGGTAATTCCTTACTTTTATTCGATCTTGTTGTTGATGTTTTATTACGAATTAAATCTTTAAACATACCTTCAGGTTTCTTCATTGATGGTAATGATGATTTGTTTTTAAGTTTTGATTCTTGTTGTGGTGATGGTGGTTGTTGTTGTTGTCGTTGTTTTTGATCTTCGAACTTCTCAGAATTGAACGAAACTGGTGATTTTAATTCATTTGATGGCCCACTTTGTGGACTTAATGGTGGTGAACTAATGTTAGTCGTGGCTAAATTTGCTGCACTTCTCGCAGCATCTGAACCTAATATAGTACCTGCATCACCTGAAGGATCTGACTCAATTAATTTTTGTGCTAATCTTTCATTTCGATATGCCTTGGATTTATAAATTGAGTCACACCATTGAGAAACATTTAATTGAGATGTTTCAAATATATAAGCATTAGGGTATGATTCGATTAAAAATAATCCTCCAGTATTAGAATTTTTTATAACTGGTGGTAATAATTCTTTAACTTTAATGTATGGATTTGTTAAATCAATTTCTGTTTTCAATTCTAATGAATTATTTGAATCCATAAAGATTAATAATCTTGCATTGTTTGTTAATACTAATACTTTTGTTTTTTTTTCATCTTCCACTATAGTATTTTTGAAAAAATTTCTAAATTTATTCTTTGTACTGCTAACTTTATTCTCAATATTTTCATCACCTTCTGTACCATGATTAATAACACCATGAAAATCTCCATTAATATCACCTCCATTTGTATTACTTCTTAATCCACTCAACGATCCGTTTGCAACTTGTGTTAATAAACTTGATGTAGTAGACTTATTACCACCTAATGGGGAATCAACTAATCTACCTCTATATTTCTTTTCAATTAAATCAACTGATGTATTATATGAGGTAACATTACCTTTTTTCAAAATTCTTTCTTCAATGTTTTTTAGATAATTTGAAAATTCCAAATCTAATTTAGTCATTGGTGAAGGTGATGATGATGAAGCAGTAGATCCTGTGTTATTTGGATTGATGATATTTGGCTTCTTACGTTCTCTTAATGTCTTCAATTGTGAACTGGAACTCTTTGGACGCCCATTACTTGAAGGACTAGCATTAAAATTTGATGATGCACTTAATGGTGGAGTTCTTAATTCATCTGATGAAGAACTCGTTGGTGGTGCTGATGCTGAAGTTGTTGGTACTCCTCCACCTTGTGATCTTATTCTTTCAACTTCTTGTTTAACTCTTTTATCCTTCTCTTGTTTGTCATTATGTGCCTTTATAATATCATTAGGTTGACGAGATAATGCAATTGAAGCGGCATTGGCCGCATTGGCACCACCTCCACTAGCATTTCTTTTACCTTCTTGTTGTTGTTGTTGTTTTCTTGCTGCGACTGCAGCTTTTGCTCTCATCAAAACCTGTTGAGATTGTGTTGGTTGAGAAGGCGATGAATTTGAGTCATTTGAATCAGTAACAACAACATCTTCTAATGATGAAGTACTTGTGTTTGCAGTGGTTGGAATTGAGTTTGATGATGATGTTGTTGCTCTCTTTGGTGGTAAATTGATTTTTAATCTTGATGAATTGGCATTATTATTAGTATTGTTATTTAATTCTGGAATTGGTAACATCGATTTAGCATTAATTTTATATGGACCAATTTCTTCAGGTGGATTTGGTTTCCAAATTGATTCCTCAGGATTATTAAAATCAATCGATTGGAAAAAATAGTGTTTTTGGATTTCTTTTATGAGTATTCGATCTTTTGGATTAACAACAAGTATTTTTTTGATTAAATCACGTAACCCCATGGGGAATCCTGCAGTAAATGCATATTGTAATTTAACAATTTTTTGGAATGTCAAATAATCATTTGGTGCTTTGAAAGGTGGTTTACCTGCAATCATTTGATAGAGTATACATCCAAATGCCCAGATATCACAAGGTTTCCCAATAGATTTTTCATTTAATAGTTCGGGTGAAACATATTCTGCAGTACCAACAAATGATTTTGCCTTACAATCTAATGGATATTTACCGTTGGCATTTTTTTCTAATAATTTTGCAGTACCAAAATCTGTTATTTGAACACGATTAGACTCATCCAATAAAATATTTTCAGGTTTTAAGTCTCTATGAATAACACCATTATTATGCATATATTTTATAGCATCTAATATTTGTGCACCATAATATCTCGTAGTTTCTTCATTTAATGTACCATAATTCTTTATTAAATTTAATAATTCACCATTTGATGCATAATCCAAAACAAAATAAAGACTTGCTTCATCTTGGAAAGTGAAAAATAAATGAATTAATCCATTTCTTTTCCCTAATCTATTCAATGTATTTTTTTCAATATTCACATATTTAACTTTCTTTTCACGTATGATATGACGTTTATCTAACACTTTAACTGCAAAATTTTTACCGGTGTTTTTGTCAGTTGCCAATAATACGGTTGAATATGAACCAACACCTAAAGTTTTACCAAATTTGAAATCTTTTACACTTCTTCTTATCAAAATTTCATCAGTCTCGCCGGTTAATTCATTTGTTTCTCTTTTGATTGCCTGAGCAGCACCTTTTTTATCCCAATCCTCTTCCTCTTCCTCTTCAACTACATCTTCATCATTATGTCCAACTTCTTCAACAACTTCTTCAGCTTTTCTCAATGAACTTTTAGTATAACCACTTATATTAGCTTCAGGTTCTAATGAAACTAAACTATCATCTGTGCCATTTTGTTGATTTAAGACCAACTGCGTTGATGTTAATGCACGTAATGGATGATTTGGTCGTTCTTGATATGGAGTCCCCACAGGTGTTGAAGGTTGAGTTCTTGAATAATCATCTTCCAATACGTCCCTATGGCTTGAAATGTGGGTAGGTAAGTTATATATACCATATTCTCCTGCAGTTTGTTGTAATCTTGAAGGTGATTGTGGGACTTCCTCTCCAACTTGTTGTGATACCGGACCAAGATGAGTTTCTGATAGATCATCTTCAAGAGTATATATGGAATCATTATCTGGAGTCAAATCATCATTTGTGAATGAAAACTTATTTGAATTCAAATTTTTGGGGTCTAATGTCATGATGGAATGTGATTTGATGATTGTATTGTTGTTGTTGTTGTTGTTGGTTGTTTATTCCTATTCAAGATGATCTCATATATGTTCGCTTAAATTGATGAATGATTTCTATATTTAGAGATGAGAAACTTGATTTCAGTAGCAATGGGTTGTAACACCTAAGACTCAATGATACGTTTGATGATTTAGAAATGAACTGGAGCAATAAGTAAGCCAACTAGAAAATGCTTCACCACTTTTTTCAATTGAAATATATGTTGATGTTTCTGTTAAATCAGGGGAAGCACAGTCCTCGAATAATGAATTGCGGAAATTTCAAACCAGTTGAACCGTTTCCAATGCTGTTATTTTTCCTGTCACACGCTCTCCAGGACCGTGAGGATGTATGCTGCTGGTAGTCTGATAGCCCTTACTCAACACCTTCAGGATATAATCAGGCTCTTTCAAGTGATTCCAGTGTCTAAAATTCGCAGTTGTCACTTGTCAACAAAGTCAAGATCTGAAATACCACTCAGATTTTCGCGAATTTGACTTTTGCTAACTGAAATTGGAATTTTGGTTTTGAAGTGGAAAATTGGTGATTGGAGTGAGAGACTGAGAATATTGTCTGTCTAGGTGTGTTTTTGGTGGTGTTTGCTGTTAATGTGGACGGTTTTTGGAAAGTAGCATGTTGATTATTATGAAGATTGTCTTGTTATTCTTCCCACTCAGCCGTTCCCCTGGTTTGCTAGCTCAGTGCACCAGTTTGGCTCGATCAATCATTGGTTTTGTGTCAAATAATGAGAACCCATACGGAAAGTGAAAACCCACCCAGTTGAGATAGATATCAAGATACTCTGGATAATGTGAATAATAAAAGTTATGTTGCTTCGGCTAGATATGAATGGTTATGATTCCGTTTAATGCTCCCAATCAACAATCATCAAGAGTGACACTCCAACTCTCAGATTTACTTGAAACTCCAGAACCTCAATCATCAATTGAAGCTCAATCAAATGAAGCAAATGCAACAGAACCTTCACAGACTACAACAAGTGAGATACATGAAAGAACAATACAGGATGATAATCCACTCGGTGGTTCAGTAAGAACTACTACTCTTGGAAGATTACTTGAAAGGTTTAGATTCTTTAGTACACAATATCAACATGAACAAATATCACTGCATCCAATCTTAGCTGCTACTCCTCCTTCTCCTCCATCTAACCATTTTTTCAATTTTGAAGCTGATATGCCATTTATGCCATCAAGACCTATGTCTCATCACTCTACTTTATTAAATCATTTGTCAGTCAATCAAGATCCAACCATTATAAGAAGAGAACAGCGTCTCCGGATGTTTTTTGGGCATGGGCGTACTCGTTTTCGTAATCATGACCGTGACCGTGGTCGTGGTCGTGGTAGTGGTCGTGGTCATGGTCATGGTCATGGTCGTGGCTTGTTTTCACATATCTTGAGAAGGAATTTGACTGCATTCGATGAAAGTACTGATACAAGTACTAGTGAAGGTTCTAATGATAATAATCGTCCTAATAATGGCAACACCTTTGAAACAAGTCAAGTTGGTTCTGATGGCCTTATACAGGTCCCACCTTTAGCTTTAACACCAAATGAGTTAGCTACAAGTCGTTCAGTTTCATTTGCTTCACAACCAGAAGTATCAGTTGGTCAATTGGTTGGTGAGAGATTAAGAAGAGAGAATGAATTGAATTCTTCTTTTGGTGATTCAACTGGATTTTCAGGTAATGAAGCAGATACTAGTGCTTTAGAGAGATACCATAGGAATACTGAACTGTCTTCAGAAAGGATGTTCAACAATTCTCAAGATGCCGAAGAAGAAGTGTCTCAATATCCTGTATCATCAGCATTACCTAGAGTTCTATCTCCTCAAAGCGAATCATACTCAAATTCAGCGGATCATAGACGGGCTTTAGCACCAGGGATTTATTCTCCATCATCATCAGATTATCTGGGACTTTCATCAGTTCCATTGTTATTTTCAACACCTTTTTCACCACCAAGTGCAAGTGCTCAAACACCTAATTCCACTACAGTTACAAGAGGTTATTCATTCAATGATGGATTTTTCAATAGAACAAGAAGGCTATCAATTACTGGGAGGTTCCGTTCAACTAGAAGTGATGGTAATTTTGTATCACGAGCAACAAATAGATTAAGAAGATCAACTGCAAGGTTGGATCGAGGTACCAGCTCTGGACCGGCTCGTAATGAATATGGACCAATAATGAGTGAATTATTACGACTGGAAAGTACAACCACGTCCACTGAGGACCAAGATCAAGAAGACCTGGTGGAAGAAAATGAAGAGTCTGGAGCAGTTGCTTCATGGAGTAGGAAGAGTATTAGAAGTCTTAAAGATAGAATAGCAAAAGACTTACATAAAATGTTGGGAAGCTACGATGAGAAAAAACATAAGGCTGAAGTTCCAACAGTTGAAGATAATGACCCACAAGAGCAAGTGCAGCAAGAACAACAACCACAAGAGAAATCCAATGAGGGACAAGACTTAGTGCTTGATGATGAAATGAGGTTTGAAACACTTAGGATCTCTCCAATAAGCTCTGCACTACTAGACCTCTCCAATAATGTTTAAGAGAATGAAATTTATTCTAGTTCCGTTTTTAAATGCTTTTCTCGTACTTTATATATTCTGCCAAATTCCGACGTGTAAATCAAAACAATTTCGCGAAATTTCCGCATTTCCAATGAGGACACAATTTGAACAACAACAAAGAATTTAACAATTGTGTTTAAAATCAAAGTAGTCAATATTATCGGTTATTCAATTGCAAAATGGAAGGTGCAGAGAGAAATAGAAGGATATCAAGAAGATCAATCTCGAAGCATGCTCCATCGGGGACTGAGCAATCAACAAAAGATCCATTTGAAACATTAAAGACTTTATTAGGTTCTAGAGAATATGAATTGAATAATAATCCACATGATGAAAAAAGTTATGAATTGGGGGGATTGGATATATCTAAAGGTTCATCATTAGAAGAGATACGATATCTGTCGACTGCTGATGAAGCTGATGTTGATGGTCATGATCACGGTGGTGAAGATGGTGAAGGTGGTGATAATGAATTTGAACAATTGATAAAGTTTAAATCTACAGTGGAATTATTTAACAAGATTATCACCCCATTAGGTGAATATTTATTAGATTTTAATAATAAGTTGATTGAATTGTCCAAAGAATTAGAGAGTTTGAAGAGTAAATCATTAAATTTATCACAAAACTTATCTACACGTCAACAATTAGAAAGTAAATATACCCCTATTGTTTCAGATTTAATTATTCCTCCTGATGTTATAAAATCGGTGTATAATGGTGAATTAGATCAATCTTGGTGTGATAATTTACAATTCTTACAAGAGAAAACACAAATTTATTCGCAGTATAAAGAAAAATATCCAAATTTGAAATCATTGAAAACATTAACTGAAACATTAGATTTATTGTACATTAAGGCAATAGAAAGAATCAAAAATTTCATGGTTGCCAAAATAAAAGCATTAAGAACAATAGGAACCCCATCACAAGTTATACAAAATCAATTGATTCAATGTCGTGATATTTATGTATTTTTAAAACAAAAATCACCCTCATTAGCATTAGAGTTAAGACAAGCATATGTTTATACAATGAAATGGTATTATCATTCACATTTCCAAAGATATTTACAATCACTATCTAAATTATCAGTTCATGTTATAGATCGTGAAGCATTAATTGGGGGACAACAATCCATTTTTAAAAAAAATATAACAGTAGGAGATTATTCGTTGGGGAAAAGAGATCAAATAATACATGCCCAAGATCCTACAGTCATGCCTGCACAGATTGCAGAATATAACCAATTGAAATATCATATGGAAACAGGATTTAGAAGTTTCAATTTAGCAATGATTGATAATGGGAGTGTGGAATATTTATTTTTAATGGAGTTTTTCCAATTAGATGCTGAAGTTAATGGAGTTTTCGAACAGATATTCACAGATACTTATCAATTGGGTATCAGCTATACCAAAGAACTGATTTCAAATACATTAGATATCTTTGGTGTATTGATATTAATTAGATTATCACAGGGCTTAATTTTTGAATTACAAAGAAGAAGAATTCCAGTGATTGAAGATTATTTAAATTTACAATTAATTACACTATGGCCTAAATTTCAGAGCTTAATTGATTTGAATTGTGAAAACATGAAGAGATCAAGTTCTAAAAGTTCAGCAATTAGTGGTATGAAACCCACCACGGCACATCCTTTAACTTTCCAATTTGCCAATCTATTGAGTGGTTTCCTCAAATTAACAGGGATTGAACAACAAACAACACAAGAGCCATTATACAATAGTATTCAGAGATTGAGAAATGATTACGAATCAGTTTTAACCAAGATGAGTAAAAACTTGAAACAAAATGAATTATTCTTGTATAATAATTACTCATTTGTATTGGGAATATTAACTGAATGTGAAGGCTCTTTAGCAGGATCTGAAACAGAACATTTCAGGATGTTGGTGGATGCATATAAGCCCTGAATATATGAGTGACATGATGAACAATAAAGTAGTTATTTTGTAGATTTCAATGCTTCTTCACGTAGTAAATTTACTTCTCGAGAATACGCGAATTTGATAAGTTTTAGATCGTAGAAAATGACAAGTCAAAATTGAAAGAAATCAACAAAACATAACGAGAAGCATAATTCTACAACCCAAGCTAAAACTCATTGATTATTCCTTCCTACTCATAGCCATGACATGTCCTCTCCAGATATAGACCAAGAGGAAAGTGTGCGAATCTCGGTACAAGAGTACGACAGCAGCCGCAGTATGGAGGATAAGTTCCATGATTATGAGATCGAAGTGACGCCCTCACAACATGAAGTGATTACGCATCCAGTGGATACAAATACCACACTACAGGTCATTGCTGGTCCAGGTTCAGGTAAAACCACAACATTGGTTTACAAGATCGCGTATATGATTGGAAATCTGGGAATACATCCATCTGAAATCTTAATTTTATCCATGACGAATAAAGCGGTGGAGGCATTACAAACTAGATTGGCTGAAATATACGGTGAAAATGTTATGGTTGATGTAACTACTTTCCATGGCTTTGCGCATAGGTGTGTTATCAAAACTGAAGAGAGTCGTTCCAATGGGATTCAAATCATTGAAGAAGCCGGTTGGAGAACTCTGATTCAATTGATTGATGGACATTCCAAGGTGAATAAATATACTCTATCCAAACTTATTGATGCTTTCAAAAAAGAAGGGTCACAAAGTGAAGCTGTTAAAACTCTATGTAAAAGTGCTCGAATAGATTTAGATGATTTAAAAGATATGATCAAAACTTTAGATACTTCAAATGTCCTTGTGCATTCAGATGTTATGATTCGTGCGAAAAATCACGTCAAAGAAGGTCGTATCCCATTACCTTATAAAGTGGTTATAGTGGATGAGTTTCAAGATGTGTATCCTGAGATCTATGAATTAGTTCAATTGGTATCTCAAAATTCACATTTGATTGTTGCTGGTGATCCACATCAATCCATTTATGGATTCTTAGGTTCGAATGATGTTGTGAAAACTTTATTTGCTAAATTTAAGCCAATTTACACTTTGTTTTTGAATGAATCATTTAGATCTACGCCTGAAATAATTGAAGCTTCAAATACAGTTGTAAAAAGAGAAACTCCCTCCGTGGCTTTCAAAGATATAACAGGATTCAAACCAGTAACCAAATTATTTAAAGAACCAACTGATCAATACGAATGGGTCACTAAAGAAATTATAAGATTAATGAAGGAAAGTGAAGGTATTATAGAACCAAGTGACATTGCAATTTTAGCAAGGACAAATAATGAATTATTGAGTATTAAACATGTTTTAAATTTTTATGGTGTTTTAGATTTTAGATTAACTTCAAATCCATCATGGTTATC
>JAKTWW010000263.1:0-45400 GCA_030582255.1 Hansenula subpelliculosa
GTAAAAAATTTACACAACAAAATTGATGGAAATTATCAACCGGTTAAAAAAACAAATAAAGGAATTTGAAAAAACTTTTTTTTTTTTTTTTTTTTTTTTTTCTGGATTTTTTTCAAACTATACGCTGGATTTCTGAATTGGTGCCATCTTGATGAAAAATTTACATATCTTTTAACCATTTACATAAACTATTTACTCAATTCTTTATCAACATCAATAATCATTTAACAATGTCTACCAAAGAAGTTCTTGTTTTAAGAGGTACCTTAGAAGGTCATAACGGTTGGGTTACTTCATTAGCTACAACCCCAGCTCAACCAGATTTATTATTATCAGCTTCTCGTGATAAAACTTTAATCACCTGGCAATTAACTCGTGATGATCAACAATATGGTGTTCCAAAAAAATCATTAAAAGGTCATTCACATATCGTTCAAGATGCTGTCATCTCTCCAGATGGTTTATTCGCTTTATCTGCTTCATGGGATAAAACTTTAAGATTATGGAATTTACAAACTGGTGCTTGTTCACAAAGATTTGTTGGTCATAATGGTGATGTCTTATCTGTTTCAATTGCTAAAAATTCAAGACAAATTGTTTCAGCTTCAAGAGATAAAACTGTTAAAGTTTGGAATACCATTGGTAAATGTATGTCAACTTTAGTTGGTCATAACGATTGGGTTTCATCTGTTAGATTCTCTCCAGATGATGCTCCAACTGTTATCTCTGCTGGTTGGGATAAATTAGTTAAAGTAAGTTTAAACTTCAATTTTTTAAAGATACTAACTTGTTTAAGACTTTTGTTTGTTTTATTTTTTTTTTAAATGATGCTAATTTATATTTGCTACTTCGGACGAAGCCTATCTAGCTTCGAATGAGACATATTTAATCACCAAGATCTCTGATATATTATCAAATAACAACAAAGTCTGTTTTAAAACAAGTTTGTATCATTAGTATTAATGATCATTTTTCACTAACATTGTTTTCTTTCTTTAGTCATGGGATTTATCAAACTATCAATTAACCGCTGATTACATTGGTCATACCGGTTACGTTTCAACCATCACTATCTCACCAGATGGAACTTTAGTTGCATCAGCTGGTAAAGATGGTCAAATCATCTTATGGGATTTAAACACCCAAAAAACTTTATACACTTTAACTGCTGGTGATGAAGTTCATGCTTTAGCTTTCTCTCCAAACAGATATTGGTTAACCGCTGCTACTGCTACTTCTATTAAAGTTTTCAACTTGGAAGAACGTACTATTGTTGATGAATTAAAACCAGAATTCGCTACCTCTGGTAAAGCTAGAGATCCAGAAGCTATCTCTTTAGCTTGGTCAGCTGATGGTCAAAACTTATTTGCTGGTTACACTGATTCTGTTATCCGTGTCTGGCAAGTTATGACCAGTAGTTAGATTGTTTTTTCAATATCTAGTTACTAGTCAAATTATTGTTTTGTATATCAACTAAAAAGAAAAAAGAGCTTAATTCAATTTATAGTTAGAAAAAAAGAATAAAATGTAGTAATGAGTATCGTCAATTAAAATGAAGAGTTTAGTAAATCTACATGATTATAATATTTTCAATGCTATATTGTATCTTATATCTAATTTTGTAATTCAGTCTCACCAATTAATTCAATAGCTTTGGAATCACCTTTACTAATTTCTGGCATATCTAATGCATCTGCAACACATAACCATGGATTTTTAGAACCACCCCATTTTAAAACTTCATTTTTAAATTTTTCACCTTTTAAACGATCTAATGGATTTTCAGAAAATAAATGTAACCAAACTTTTGATGCTATTGCACGATCTAATAAATATGAATAATACGATGCTCCATATCCAAATAAATGTCCAAATTTACCTTGCCAATTAGATTCTTTATCTGCCAAGATTTGTAAATTTGATTCTAATGAATGATAAACTTCTGTTGATTTAAAAGATGGTGTTAAAACAATATTTGAATGTAATGATTGATCTAATAATGCCATTTTAATTTGTGAATATGATTCTGTATGTTTAAGAAAATTATTTTCTAATTGGAAAGTTTCTAATAAATTAATTGGAATTGGTTCATCTGTTAAATAATGTCTTGCAAATGTTTTCAAAACTCTTGAATCTTTTGCAAAATGTTCCATTAAAACACTTGGTAATTCAACAAAATCAGTTGCACATCTTGTACCGCTAATATTATGTAAAGTTGTTCTACCTAACATTGAATGCATTGCATGTCCCATTTCATGGAAAATAGTTTCAACATCATTTAATGATAATAAACATTTACCAATACTTGGATTTTTATCAAAATTACAAACTAATGAAATAACAGGTAATTGAAATTCTTCACCTGTTATACTTGATTTCCCAGTTTGAACTAATTTTAATTCTTCTGAATTTTCATCTGAATATATTTTTCTTGAACAACATACTGTAAAATGTGCAGGATTTGAAGTTTTACCATTTCTTTGAAATAAATCACAATAAACAACACCAATTAAACCTTCTTCTTCACTCATAACATCTAACCTACGAACATCATCAGACCATGTTTCACCATTTTGAACACGACTTGGAATTAATTGAATTCCATAAATTGAATTGAATAAATTTGATAAACCTTGTAAAACAACACCTAATGAAAAATATGAACTAATTTGTTCAGATGTTGATGAACGTTGACTAGTTGTATATTTTTGTGAATAATAATCTCTATCCCATGGTTTAAGATATTCTGCAACTTCATCATCACTTAATTTTTTAACATCATTATTTTCTTTTTGTTTTAAATTTGATAAAATTCTTAATTCATTAATTGCTAAAGGTTTTGTCTCCGCAGCTAATTTATTTAAAAAATTCATAACATGTTCTGGACTCTTAGCCATTTTTTCATCTAATTGATAAGCTGCAAAATTTGGTTTACCCATTATATGTGCTAATACTGCTCTATATTTTAACATTGTCTCCAGTAGTTCAACTTGTTCACTTGTAGTACTATGTAATGCAACCCATATTTTACGACGAACATCTTCATCTTTACAAAATCTCATAACAGCATGTGGTAAATAACCCCAAGCAGGAATTTTGTAATTAGTTCTTCTCAAATCTGTAGTTAAATGACTCAAAATACTTGGATCTAAACCTTTTAATTTTTCAATTGGAATTTCAATATAATCAAAATTTGAATCTCCCAAACCATTTGTAAAATGTTGACCACAAACTGCAATTTGTTGAGAATATTCAATAAAATCATTTCTTGATTGTGGATCCATATTTATACCTGATTTTTCAAAATCTGCTAAAAGAATGTTACCCACAGTGATTTCTTCATGAGAAAGATGTTTAGAAATTTCTTGATCCTGTAACACTTTTTTCAAAATCAAATATAAATTAACGTCTGTATTCAAGATATTCATGAACTCAAACATTTCTTCATGACATTCTTGAGCAGCTGCGATGAAAGCTCTTTTTGGATGAACAACTCTAACAAATTCTGCTAAATCAATCACACGACATAAAACATCACTTAATCTATCCAAATTTGTAATGTACGCTCTTAATGCTTCTGGACTTTGATCCGTTGTCATTTTATGAACAAGTTCTTTGGCTTTCTTCAACGAATCTTTACTAAATTGTTTTAAACCAGCAGGAGTTGTCAAATATGGATTTTGAAATAACCCAGTTTGCTTATTAAATTTATTTAAAAATGGAAGATTTTTACTTATAGCACCACCATCTTGTTGTCTATTGTAGTTTTTCCAGAATACATCATCGTCAAATACCTTCCTTATAAGATCGTTATCATTATTTATAGGTGAATCTGGATCATTTTCATAATGAAGTGCAGTATTTTTTGAGTTCTTCGGTATTACGGGTCTCTGAGCAGAGGCGTTAACGACCTGTTGCCAGTGTCTTGAACTTGTGCTGAAAGACCGTAGCCTTGGTGAGAAGGACTTCAGCAGACTCCTCGAGCTCAGATATCTTGAAGGATTCATGCTTTCGGTGAGTTTAACAATTCTGCTGTATTTTGATTCGTATCTGGGGTACAAAAAGAAGAATTCGATGGTGATAAAATCAGATTTTCATTGACAATTATCATTTTCACTACCCGCGAATTTCCAGCTTCAACAGCCAATACGATAAATCGAAAATCAAATCAGTAGAACATATATTTATTTACAAGGTTTATTTATTCTTATTCATTTGAATATCTAGCTCAATATCTGGTTGCTCATTACCTTTGTTTAGAAGTTTCTTGATTCTTTCCTCTTCAGATATTTTTTTAGCAGAACCTTCTTTTTCAAGTCTTTCAACTTCTTGTGATAATTTTTCTAACTCTTTTTCAGCTTCATTTACAAGATCAGTGAACCCACTACCTTTAGCTCTTAATCTTGATTCACGAAGTAAGTTTTTAGCAACTTCTAATTCACCAAGATGTAATTTCACAACACCAAGACCATATGTAGATAATGCGATTGATTCCTCAACATTTTCATCACGACGTAATTGTGCTGGTAATTCTTTGGAAAATTTCAAAACAGATTCATAACATCTTAATGCTAAACTAATACATGCTTGTTTGTTGAATCTTTCGAATCCAACAATTTCTTCACTCAAGTTTTGTTTTATAGCACGGGATTCTTTACTTTCAAATTCTTCAGCTTGTAAATACATCAATGATCCCATATTTGTTTGTGACATCAAAATCTGACCTGGATCACAATCGGCAGCTAACATCCATTCAGTAGTGGCAATCTTGGTACGAACTGCAGATTGTAAATCACCTGTAGCTAAACAAATAGCAACATATAAATCTCTAGCATTAAATAATTCATCACGGAAAGGTTCCCAAGGTTCCCTATTTCTTTCCAATACTATAACTTTTGCTTCAGTATCTAAAACTTCTTGTGGCACAGGTTTGGAGTAATCAATATCTGGGTTATCAACTTGGGCAACGTCTCCTAATATTTGTTTCTTTTCGTCATTAATCATACCTGCAATAGTTTTACTTCTTTTAGCAACTTCTTCTTGTGCAATCATAAAATGCGTCATCAATAAAATTTTGGAAGCATATGCGTTTGACTTGTTCAATTCAACAATTTTCACAACAACTCTTAAATCTTTTTGAATAATATGTGGTCTTTTAGCGAATGGAATTTTCCCAGGTGAAGTTAATCCATCTAAATATGCCGAAGCAATTTCCGAATAGACCATCAAAGCGTCTTGATTCATATTTAGTCTTTCATACATTTCACCAACTTTCAATTGAATCCCAGTATATTCATCACTTAAGGGATCCATTTTTAAAGTATCAGCTTCTTCTAACGCCTCCAAATAATGTTTCAATGCAGTTTGATAATCTTTTTCACCTTTATCTGATTCAGCCCATAAACCCTTTCTTAGGATCTTTGCAACTGATTTAGGAAATGTATGATGTGGCCAATATACCCACCAGGCACCAATACCAATCACAGATATACCACCAAGTGCTGTGAGTAAGATCTTGGTCCAGCTTCTTCTTCCTTGGTTAGCTGTATATTGTCTAGCATAATTTGACGAATGTCTCAAGGTTGAGCCTATCTGAAGTTGTGGCTTAATTGGGGCTCTTACCCTAGGTAATACTACCCTTAATTGACGATTAAGAAAACTCATTGTTTGATATTAACCTTGTCATTTCGTTGTTGTAGAATTTATCAAATCTGATGCTCTTCTCGAAAATTTAAAACGGGTTTTTAGTGGCACGAGCGAAAGACAGGTCATGTGATTTTGATCATGGAACTTAGATCAGAAGCAGTTATAAGGTTACAAGAAGCCGATTTTACCATCAGAAATATGAAATGACATTTCAAGACCTTCAATGGAGAATATAGCCATCCACGGTCTCACGTTCGCTATTCTCTTGCTGCTATCTGTTAATGTTTGGCATATCGCGAGACAAAATTCAAATATACACGAGAAATTTTGACAGTAGAGCAAACTTGAAAGTATATAATCATTTCAATGTTCCCTTTTCCTAAATGTAAACTCTTACTTGCAGTTACCAATTGACTATTTTATACTAAGAAATACCACAAGCGACCAAGCAAAATGTGTGGAAGATATGCTATGTCAATTGCAAGTATCCTCCGGTTATGTTAGTTGACCAGCTTCAAAAGTACTAATATTTAAAGGATGCCGGTAGCATCACTGGTGCAATTGAAAAATATGACTTGAATGTGTCAGAAATTCGTGATAAAGACAAAGAAAATGCTTCATACAATGTTTGCCCAACAAGATATGCTCCAACCTACAGAACTACTAAAGAAAATGAAGCTATTGTTCAATACATGAGTTGGGGGTTAATTCCATTCTGGACTAAGAAGAAGGCAGACGCAAAGTAAGTATAACAATGAATAATATCACATGGGAATTGTGATTAACATGCAATAGCCAATACAAAACTTTTAACGCTAGAAAGGAATCAGTTATTGCTGGTCAAAGGCTATGGACACCGGTTCGTAAACATAATCGTTGCGTTGTTCCAATTGAAGGGTATTATGAATGGCAACATAAGCAAAAAGGTCAATTAAAGAAAGATATCGATAAAATTCCATATTATCTCAAAAGAAAAGATAATAAACTAATGTTTTTAGCTGGATTATACGATACTGTTGACTTTGAAGATACAGAAGGAAGTTTCCACAGCTTCACAATCATCACTGGTCCTGCTCCTGAACAAACTAAATGGCTTCATGAAAGAATGCCGGTTGTGTTGACACCCGGTACTAAAGAGTGGGACATGTGGCTAGATAATAACACCGAATGGAATGATTCATTAGCTGATTGTCTAGCGGAATACTCTAAAGATGATCTTGAGTGGTATGAAGTTACAAGAGATGTTGGGAAGATACAAAACGAAGGTGAATATTTGACAAAACCTTTGAAGAAAGGTGGAATCGGTGATTTCTTTGGTAAGGGTAAAAAAGAACAAGTGAAAGGAGAAGCCCAAGACTTCAAGCCAAAGGAAGAGTTGCAAGGTGAGGCTAAAGGTGAAGAGGAACAAAAGCCGGATGTGACAGAGATGGTGAAGGAGGAAAATGATCAAAAAGAAATGAAACAAGAGGACTCAGAGGAGGAAAAGAATGGAGCAAAAGAAGAAGGTAAGGAAAAAGGTAACGAAGAAGAAGAAGGAGAAGAACCTCAAGTAAAAGAGGAAAAAGAAGGGGCAAGTTCAAAACGTACAGCAGAAGACGAAGGATCTATAAGCCATCGTCTCAGACATGAGCACAAAAAACCAAAAGTCGAAAGTTAAGTACGTAATTTTGTAACAATTCAATTTATCATTTATTAGTATTGATTCTATGTAGCCTTAAAACCTCACTAACGAGATATAAACTTCCGCAAACAACAACGTTTTCACACTCTTGTACATGCTCAAAGGCTCTGGGAATCTCAGGTTCCACTACCAAGTTATTAGTATACTTCAATATTTCATCCTTTAATTCATTTGGTTCGTTTGCCTTGATCCATGGCATCGAATCCACAGCACCAAATTTGGTCACAATTATTTTATCTTGAGGCCTTATCAATGAGCTTAATAATGGTGTCAATTCTTTACCTTTTGTAATTGCAATAATAAAAGTGATTGGTGAATCTTGATATTTGTGGCTAAGATAAGCAGCGAGTTCTTGTGCAGCTTGACCGTTATGTGCACCATCAAGCAAAACTTCCAACTCTGGTTTAGTTGGGCTGTATTTCAAGTTAAGACTTTGTAAACGACCTGGCCATTCAACATTTTGAACACCTTTTGTAATGCTTTGCAGTGAAAATTGTACTTTCTCTGGGTATGACTGTTTCAAAAATGGGAAAAGGAGATCTAATATCTTTAATGAGATTGAAAGGTTTTGCAATTGATAATTACCCTTTAATGGTGATTGGTTTCTATCAACAATACCAAAACTTGTGGTAATCTCATTGGATGTAGACTTCACTATGAAATTATGACTTCCCATTTCTTCAGCTTTTTTACTGATTACATCCAGGGCAGAGGCATCATTTGTTCCATCAACGACATTTGGTACCTTTTGTTTAATAATACCAGCCTTTTCACCAGCGATTTCTTTCAATGTCGATCCTAATATATTTTCATGATCTATACCAATTTTGGTTATACCAGTGACAAGCACACCTTTCTTCACAATATCATTATTTTCATTGATAACAGCCCCTTCCACAATATTTGTGGAGTCTAATCTACCCCCAAGACCAACTTCCAACACTGCAAGATCTACCTTCTCCAAATGAAATATCTGGAAAGCTGTAGCGGTCAATATATCAAACTCTGTAGCACCAATATTGTATTTTTCGTTCAAGTTCAAAACCTCCTGCTCAACTTTTGTGAAGACATTATATGAAATGGGTATGTTATTCAACGTGACTGAATCGTTACGATCCAATAAATGTGGTGAAGTGAATTTACCAACTTTAAAATCTTTGGTTGTTGATAACAATAATGAAGTTAAATATGCACAAACTGATCCTTTACCATTTGTTCCTGAGATATGAATGAAATTTGATTTCAAGTGTGGATTGCCTAGCTTTGCCAGTAGCACGGCAATCCTAGAAAGACCGAGTTCAATGGGCATTGTGATACACTGTAGTATTTTATGGTACAAGATTGTATCAACAATACTCTGACTTTATTGTGTGTAATATTTTCGCCATAGTTAATACTGACACATTGTAATCTGACAGATTTTTTTTGGTGATGTTTTTTCTGAAACGAAAAAAGGTTGTTATTGATTGGAATTTCCGAGAATAGATCTAAACCAAAATAGTGTACTTGAAGGCAAACCAGAGCGGGTCTTCATCACGAATACTTGAAGGTCAGTTGTCGTTGTTCTGGAACTCACAAGAGCAAAAATTATTGGATCGTTAAAGAAAGTTGTTATTTGAATTGCTTTGTACTTTGATCTAGTTTTCAGCGTTATATCCACCTGTCATTAACCAGAAAAAGATACCCGCGTTGGATTAACCCAATTAAACTAAACAATATCACAGATCCATTATGTCATTAGAAAAGAAAATCAAGAAGATGTTTCAGGCTCCTCGTAAAGGTATGTACAGATGAATGTTTCGAAAAAGTCATACCAGTGTTACTAACAATATTATAGGGGAGACCTATGAATTAAGAGCTGGTCTTGTATCACAATATGCATCAGAAAGAAAAGATTCTATCAAACAAGTTATTGCTGCGATGACCGTTGGTAAAGATGTTAGTGCATTATTTCCAGATGTTTTGAAAAACATTGCAACTCATGATTTGAAACAAAAAAAATTAGTCTATTTATATCTTATGAATTATGCCAAAACAAATCCAGAATTATGTATCTTAGCTGTGAATACATTTGTCAAAGATACTGAAGATCCAAACCCATTAGTTAGGGCATTGGCTATTAGAACAATGGGATGTATTAGAGTTGATAAAATGGTTGATTACATGGAAATACCATTGAATAGAACATTATCAGATGAAAATCCATATGTTCGTAAAACTGCTGCAATATGTGTTGCTAAATTATTTGATTTAAACAGAGAAGTCTGTATAGAGAATGGATTTTTGGACAAATTACAAAAATTAGTTGAAGATTCAAATCCAATGGTTGTTGCTAATTCAATTAGTGCATTAGCTGAAATCCATGAATCAGAACCAAACTTAAAAGTTTTAGAAATTACACCGGAGGTATTAAAAAGATTTTTAATGGCATTAAATGAATGTACAGAATGGGGGAGAATCACAATCTTAACTGCTTTGTCAGATTATGAAACAATGAATAAGGAAGAAGCTAGTCATATTATTGAAAGAGTTGTTCCACAATTACAACATTCAAATCCTTCTGTTGTCTTGGCTTCAATCAAAGTTATTATCAATAATGTTGAAAAATTGAAAAGTAATGCAGATGAATATGAAACAATATTGAAGAAATTATCAGCCCCATTAGTTTCATTAGTTTCTACACCACCAGAAGTTCAATTCGTTACTTTAAGAAACATTAGAATTATTATAGAAAAATATCCAAATATTTTAACAAATTATTTTAAAGTGTTTTTCGTCAGATATAATGATCCATTATATTTGAAATTAGAAAAAATTGAAATTATTGTTAGATTAGCAAATGAAAAAAATTCCGGATTAATCTTGAATGAATTAAAAGAATATGGTTATGAATTTGATGTTGAGTTTGTTAAAAGAGCAGTCAAGGCAATAGGACAAGTCGGTATTAAATTACCAAAATATGGATCTAAAGCAACTGAATACTTAATTGGATTGATTAGTGAAAGAGAATTATATGATGAAGTTACAATAGTATTAAGAGATATGTTGAGAGCGTTCCCAAAGGCACAATCATCAGTTATTGTTCCAACTTTAGTTCAAATTCAAGATAAATTAGTTGATTCAGAAGCTATTGCAAGTTTTGTATGGATAATGGGAGAATTTGAAGTTTCCAATTATGAATCTAAATTAAATGAATACGTTGAAAGTTTCATTGAATTAGATCCACAAATACAAAGTGCATTAGTTTATTCATTAGTTAAAATCAATGTTAGAACTGGACAATTAAAAGAATTATTAGCCAAAATTTTCAATAATGTTGATTCAATTGAAAATATTGAAATTCGTGATCAAATTTATTTATATTGGAGAATTTTATCATTAGATGATTCACAAGAATTACAAAAATTAATTTTAACAAAATTAAACAAAATTGAAAATACAATTCCAAATTTCCAACCTGAATTGTTAGAATTTTTATTGAAAGAAATCTCAACTTTAAATTCTGTTTATTTCACAACTGGTGTTTCAAAAGGTACTAAAACCACCCAAATCAAAAAGATTAAAGATATTCAACTTAATGTTTCTAATGAAGAAAACTTGTTAGATTTTGATGATGATGGTGCAACAACATCTGATAATAATGGCGATTCTGGAACACCACAAGGAAGTGACTCTATAAACATTTTGGATGAATTGAATGATTTATTTAGTTCCTCTACAATCCAACCCCAATCCACAGGATCCTCAAATACAACACCAGCTGCAAATAGTAATAGTAATAATAATAATAACAATAATAACAATGGTGTTTCCAAGGATTTACTAGATCTATTCTAAGTGTTGGATAGAGATTATACAAAATAATACATGATATAAAGAGCCCTTAGATCCATGAAAGATGTAGTTTAAATATCTGCAATTGAATAGCTTTTAACAGATTATAATTCATGAGTAGACCTTCAAACCATTTTCTCCTACCATTTAACAATACAGCCGTTAACTATACAGCCGTTAACTAACCATCAACTCAGGATTCCTACACACCATCTGAAGCTATTCCTGATCTTTCTCTCTTTAATTTCTCAATGCTCACCAGCTTCACTTTCCACTGTTGATAATATTCCACTCTTCGACTCTTGGCAGACAGACGGCATTTAAACAAGACGACTCGACTCACTTTATCGCAGCTTATCTGAAGTTTGAAACACAGAGTGAGCGATGTAGTTGAGAGGAAACACATCAGTGTTGCTACATCTAGCTCCAAATAATTCTTGTAAGTTGTATGTCTTTATTCTTGTCCGATAGATGTATCTTTATACGCTGGTTCTCGTACGGCTGTGATTACATAAGTTTTGAAAGGGTCTTTTAAAATTTCATCAGATTTGAATTTTTGAAGTTTGATGGAAATCTCTATCAAGTGCCCAATTTGATAACGAGTTTAATATGAGGCTTCTAGATCTTCAAATTCCAAGTCTTGTATTCCTGTGGAACTCGTGTCTCTGATAGAGAGTTAATAGTCAGTGATGCTTGATGGGATAATTGGTTAAATATCTTTCCAACCATACAACCTAGATATTAACAAAACTGAAAAGGAAAACACTGGGCTTTTTTCCATATGAGTTACGCTGAAAGATAGTTGTTTGACTCTTGATCAATACTAGAACTCTTTCCCGTGGCTTGACTATTGCTTCCCCTTATCTTTCCATCATGCAATACAATCATTTCAAAATCCATAGGGCATCAAAATGATCAAGGGTTCAGTACTATCCAAAACAGAAATACCCTTTATCATATCTGTCGCTTGATGAATGTCAATGTCTTGTCGTTATTATTTAACAATTGATTATTCTTATCTTGACCAGATAGATTATTGGATTCACCAAGATCCTATAAAACCAGTACAAGATCCTTATAAAAGTAGTCATGATGAACAACTCATCATTTTCCTAAACCCAAACCATTGTAATTTTCTTCATCATGTCTTCATCATTTGAAAAACAACATGATGTTGAAGAACAAATTACATCGAAAACTGAAATTGGTCAAATTTTATCATCAGAAAGTATCCCTGATGAATCAAATATCCTTGCCATTCAAGAAGGTTTTAGATTACAAAAACATTTAAAAGCTCGTCATGTTAGTATGATTGCAATTGGTGGTGCATTAGGTACTGGGTTATTAATTGGTTCAGGATCTGCATTAAGTTCATCAGGACCTGCTCCATTATTTATTGGATATAGTTTTATTGGATTTATAATTTATATTGTGATGTGTTGTTTAGGTGAAATGGCAACTTATATTCCTCAACCTGATGGATTTTCAGGTTATGCTTCTCGTTATTGTGATCCTGCCCTGGGGTTTGCAGTGGGTTATTCATATTTGTTCAAATATTTGATTGTTACACCAAATCAAATCACTGCTGGTGCATTAGTTATACAATATTGGATTAGTAGAGAAAATGTTAATCCTGGAGTTTGGATTACAATTTTCATTATTGTTATATTATTAATTAATATATTTGGTGTTAAAATTTTTGGAGAATTTGAATTTTGGTTATCTTGTTTAAAAGTTATAATTGTTTTAGGGTTAATTATTTGTTTATTTGTAATTATGCTTGGTGGTGGTCCAAATCATGATCGTTTAGGGTTTAGATATTGGGATGAACCAGGTGCATTTAAACCATATCATGGTATTGAAAGTATTCCAAAGGGTAAATTTGTTGCATTTGTTAGTGTCTTAGTCACTGCAGTTTTCGCATATAGTGGTACAGAATTAGTTGGTATTACAGTTGCAGAAGCTGAAAATCCAAGAAGAAATATTCCAAAAGCTATTAGATTAACTTTTTATCGTATTGTTGTTTTCTATATTTGTTCTGTTTTATTATTAGGAATGTGTGTTCCATATAATGATTCATTATTAATTAGTGCTTCTAAGGCTTCCACTTCAGCAAATGCTTCACCTTTTGTTGTTGCAATTAAAAATGCTCATATTACAGGTTTGGATCATTTGATTAATGCTTGTATCTTGATTTTCATTTTCAGTGCTGCAAATTCAGATTTATATATTGGTTCAAGAACTTTATATGGATTAGCATGTAATGGTAATGCACCAAAGATTTTCGCTAAAACAAATAAATGGGGAATACCATATTATGCATTAGGTGTTTGTATAGCATTTTGTGGATTAGCATATATGTCAGTTTCATCATCATCACAAGAAGTGTTTGGATATTTTGTTAATGTTGTTAGTATTTTTGGATTATTAACATGGATAACTATATTGATTACATATATTCATTTTTCCAAAGCTTTTAAAGCACAAGGGATTTCGAAAAAAACATTAGCATATTCTGCACCAATGCAATCATGGGCACCATATTTAGCATTAGGAATGTGTATTCTTGTTGCATTTATTAAAAATTTCACAGCTTTTATTAATGGCTTTAATTATAAAACATTTATAACTGGATATATTGGACTACCAGTTTATGTCATTGCTTATTTCGGTTACAAAATTATTTATAAGACAAAGATTCGTAAACCAGAAGAAGTTGATTTATATACTTTAAAACATTATATTGATGAAGAAGAAGAAGAAGGTAAAATTGCAGATGCTGAAAGGGCTGAAAAATTAAAATATGGTAAAAAAGATTCTCAATGGTATTATGAAAAATGTGTTGGTTGGTTATTTTAAGAATATTCTTGTACCACTCCACAATTTCATCTTGGTGTAGTTTAATTTATAGTTTTCAGCTTAATTGTTATAATTTATGGTTTTTCAAAAGAGCTTGTAAAGACAATAATAACATTAATTCGAGAGGAGTAATGCATGTAAATAAAATAAATCAAGTAATTAACAGGTATTAGGAAGATTTAAAATAGCAAGAGATTCAACTACTGAACTACTAATCCAATGAATAAAACACAATCTGCAGTTCCAGAAAATTTCCCTAGTTGCAAAGCCCTTTTCATCCAGTCTTTAAGAATCGTAATATTGTAATTACTATTATTTAATAAAACGGTTATGTTATCAGTGTCCATACCAATGATTTTACCCCATATAAATAAAATGGTAATTCAAGGTGTTGAAATATTAGATTGAATGATGAGATAATTATATATAGTCTTGGACTCTTTAATGCAAGCTTTATCGTTTTAGCTTTGAATTTAAACTAGTACTAGTATAATATAATTTATAATATTTATAGCGCCCAATATATTGTTTAAGAAAGTGTCAGCGCTAATATTATAATTCATGATTTCAAAGTTTTCTGATCATCATGATCATGTTTAATATTATAATTTATAATTATAATATAATTATAATTAATAATAATATTGTAATTTCAATTTGTCTCGAGGTAATCAGAGTTTCCCAGTTAAAAACCTACCCTGGTTATAACCAGATATGTCCAGATACCTGATTATCAACAACATTTGAAATTTATCTTTATAAGGCAAACCTCTGATATTACAAACCAAAACATCAGCCATCATCATATAACCAATCAACATCCAGTTGATTATCAATGATATTCAGCTAAGAATTGCTATTGAAATCTTCTATCGTATTAGAAATCATACGTCGCATCTGTTAGAATCTATTGATATGTTCATGGTTAAACTTTGAGTCCATACTTTGAGTTCCTACTTTGAGTTCCTTGCTCGTGTCCAAGAAAAATGCTGAATTAAGTTAAACTGATTTCGAACTGAACGCAGCACGGAAAATTAATTCATCAAGACATAATTAGAATTTCAATCAAAACAGGACATAAAATTCACTTTCCCATGTGAATAACACTGATCTAATACCTCTTTGTTTATTGGTAATTGCTACTCTTCATCATGGTTTCCTCACAGAGTCAGCGACGAGTCCGCGGAGTCAGTCGCCCAAACAGACTCGTTCTCTCCCTAGCGCCCTTTCCCTTCAAGTGAACCCCGCCGGACAGCTCTGTCTCTAGGCTGGGAAGTGATTTTGTACCACAACGAGACTCTGCCCAGAGCTTCACTTTCACCGGTGGACTCGCCGCCCACGCACAGGGTCTCCCGTCTCTCCGCCCAGGACCCTTCAAGAAACGAATAAACACAAATTAAGTTATACGAATGGCACAATTGAGACAATTGAGAACTATACACGGCATTAAACCAATACAAACTGAGTGGAGTAAAATGATGGATATTAACAATAGATGGGATGATACATTGATAAGAAATACTGCATGAATTTTAGCCTTTTCTAACCAGTTTTCTAACCAGTTTTCCAACCAGTGTTTTCCAGCGCAATAGTTAATTGCGGGAAAAGTCAAATTTTATGTTAATGTTTGAGCCGTTGATGATTGATGCATTGGAATAAATACACTAAAAGAAAGAGATGACGAGTGGGAAGCTATTTTGAAAAATTGTGGTGAAGTTATTGTACTGTTGAGTGGTATAGAGACCATGGTTTTATACTCTCTTATCATGAAAAACACATCAGCATGTACTATACTGCCAATCTTAGCCAATTGTGTAGTTTTATTCTCATTTTTCCTAGCTTTTCAGGATGAGTTTCAATATAATTTTTATATTATATGTAAATCTATCAAGAAAAACAATTTTTGCTTATATAGAAATCTCGACAAGAATTTATTTCAAACTGAACTCAAATGTAGACGCCGACCGATGATAACCTGCCGTTTTCATAATGAGACGTTCCATTTGAGATCATTGATCATTGATCATTGATCATCATGATTAAATGAGTGATATAAAAACCATACAAATTCTCAATTATACTATGTTTTCCATTTAAAATATATAATTACATATACTTGATTCAATCATTGTCAAAAAAATGTCATCATCATTAGATAAAAAGACATCAAATCCAACATCACAAGATTTATACGACATTGAAAAATCTGCAGGTAGTCATGTTTCAATAGATCCTGGTTTCCAAACAGGTTCCAGAGGGTCAAGAGATTCCAGAGGGTCCAGAGGGTCAAGAGATGGTAATGATTTAACATATATGGATACAATTCCTGATGAATCAGATATATTGGCGATTCAAGAAGGTTATAGATTAAAGAAAAATTTAAAAGCTCGTCATGTTAGTATGATTGCAATTGGTGGTGCATTAGGTACTGGATTATTAATTGGTTCAGGATCTGCATTAAGTTCATCAGGACCTGCTCCATTATTTATTGGATATAGTTTTATTGGATTTATTGTTTATATTGTAATGTGTTGTTTAGGAGAATTGGCAACTTATATTCCTTTACCTGATGGATTTTCAGGTTATGCTTCTCGTTATTGTGATCCTGCCCTAGGTTTTGCTGTGGGTTATTGTTATTTATTTAAATATTTGATTGTTACTCCAAATCAATTAACCGCTGGTGCTTTAGTTATACAATATTGGATAAATAGAGATACAATTAATCCTGGAGTTTGGATTACTATATTATTAATTATAATTATTTTAATTAATATATTTGGTGTTAAAATTTTTGGAGAATTTGAATTTTGGTTATCTTCATTAAAAGTTATTATAGTTTGTGGATTAATTATTTTATTATTTATAATTATGCTTGGTGGTGGTCCAAATCATGATCGTTTAGGTTTTAGATATTGGGAAGATCCAGGTGCTTTTAAACCTTTCCATGGTATTGCAAATGAATCTAAAGGTAAATTTGTTTCATTTGTTAATGTTATTGTTGTTTCTGTATTTGCATATAGTGGTACAGAATTAGTTGGTATCACAGTTGCAGAAGCTGAAAATCCAAGAAGAAATGTCCCTAAAGCTATTAAATTAACTTTTTATCGTATTATTTTATTTTACATTTGTTCTGTTTTATTATTAGGAATGTGTGTTCCATATAATGATTCATTATTAATTAATGCTTCTAAGGCTTCCACTTCAGCAAATGCTTCACCTTTTGTTGTTGCTATTAGAAATGCTCATATTGATAAATTAGATCATATTATTAATGCTTGTATCTTAATTTTCATTTTCAGTGCTGCAAATTCAGATTTATATATTGGTTCAAGAACTTTATATGGATTAGCATGTAATGGGAAAGCACCAAAAATTTTTGCTAAAACAAATAAATTTGGTATTCCATATAATGCACTTGCATTATGTGTTGCATTTTGTGGATTAGCATATATGTCTGTATCTTCATCATCATCTCAAGTTTTTTCATATTTTGTTAATGTTGTTAGTATTTTTGGATTATTAACATGGATTTCAATTTTAATTACATATATTTGTTTCACTAGAGCTTTAAAAGCACAAGGTATTTCTAAAAAAACATTGACTTATACTGCACCAATGCAATCATGGGCACCATATTTATCATTAGCTTTATGTATTTTGGTTGCATTTATTAAAAATTTTACTGCTTTTTTAAATGAATTTGATTATAAATCATTTATTACTGGTTATATTGGATTACCAGTTTATGTTATTGCATATGTTGGTTATAAAGTGATTATGAAATCCAAAATGCATAAACCTGAAGAAGTTGATTTATATACTTTGAAACATTTTGTTGATGAAGAAGAGGAAGAAGGTAAAATTGCAGATGCTGAAAGAAAAGAAATGTTGAAATATGGTAAGAAGGATTCTCGTTGGTTCTATGAGAAATTTATTGGTTGGTTGTTTTAATCCACAGTGTGTTTTATGGGCCTTGTTTCGTTCATTTGTCATGTATTTATTTAACGTTTTGCATTGTATATTTTATCCTTGTAGTGGTTGATGACAATCTGACATACGGCTCAGATTGTTCCTGCGCATGAAAGATCCAGCACAAGATCCAATTTTTTTAATCCACAATACATACCTTTATCCACACGTGCAACAAATATCCATCATACTTGCAACCACGAATCAAAAATAAATTACAATATCTTGTATATCCTTTCAAGCCCTCAATATTCAAAATTTGATCATCCATGTTCAACTTTGGCTATGTCTTAACTTTTCAATTCTGTCAAATTTTGGTCCACGCAATTGGGAAGCAAAAAAAATTAAAAAAAAAAACACGCGCGTTAAAAGTCAAACATCAACAAATGGAAAGTACAGCTATTATTAAATACTCGTCAACGTCCACAAAACTGCAACACGAGTACAGCAACCTAACATTTGAGCTAGAAGAACTAGAGGAACAGGAGGAATAAGATGCGACATTCATTCAGGGCAGTCTCGACGGTACTGATGCTTTTCATCATATTCGGTGTCTACAAATTCAAAGAATACATTGATCAAGAAGTATCTGATAACAATCAATTATGGAAAGAATTGAGTACAAAGCAAAGGGAATTAGAATTGACAAATCAAGAATTATTAACAATACGAACATCGCATGAGAAGCTAAGTACCATGTTGAAAGAGACAGAATCTAAAGTTCAAGAGAAGGATGATTCTTTGAAAAAAATAAGTGTTGATAATTCAGTTAATGAGAATAATTTAAAACAATTGATTGAAACTTCACATTATCAAACAATCAATTCCATTTATAAAAAATGGACTTTCATTAAAGATACTCCTCGTTATAAAAAAGTTAGTTATGTTAAAAAAGATGCTGATCCAAGTAGTAATGATGTTATTGTTCTCAGTGTTATTGGTAATAGTGAATCATATGGGAAGGGAAGATCATTAATTGATTTCCTTAAAGTCTTGGAAAGTATGGAATATGATTGGAATACCGTTTCATTAGGTATATTAATTGGACAAGAAGAAGAATTCAATAAAGTTTTAGAATTTTTTGATAAATTTGAAGAATCAAGTTTATTTTCTAGAATTGTTGTTATTCATGCAAATTATATTGAAAAATCAAATGCAATTGATAGAGAATCAAGACATGAAGCTAATGTACAAAAAGAACGTCGTCGAAACATTTCCAAATCAAGAAACTTCTTGTTAACTAATGCTATTGAGGATGAATCTTTTACATTATGGTTAGATTCAGATGTTGTTAAAGTTCCAAAAGATATGATTAAAGTGTTTTTAGAATCCGGTAAGGATGTTGTTGTACCAAGAATTGCCAAAGGTACCACGATTGAAAATTATGATTTCAATTCATGGAAAGGTTCCAGAGCGAAACCTTCAAGAGAAGAAGAGAAGAAACTAGATTCTGATCCAAAATTTGTATTTGTTCCAAAACCAAATGGAGCGGATCATTTACATGAGATTATGCATAAGAAGGAAAAATATGGTCATAATGGTGAAGAAACATTCATAACTGAATTGGACTCAGTAGGTGGTGCTGTTCTTTGGGTCAAGAGTGAGATCTTCAAACAAGGGGTGATGTTCCCTCCATATTATATCATTGGCACGAAATGGTCTAGAGAAGGGTATGATGGGATAGAGACCGAGGGTCTCTGTTTCCAAGCGAAGACCATTGGATACAGCTGCTGGGGGATGCCCAACTATGTTGCGTACCATGTTGAAGAAGTTGTTGGATAGCACCATGGTAATATAATATAATGTAATCTAATCTAATCTAATATAATTTAATACCAATGTCTGCTGAATAGACTCTATACCTCTTTGTAATAGCTGACATAAGCACTTTTTCCCATATAAAAATTTCCACGTGGCTGTCTCAGTTTTCTTCAATTTCTCGAAACTAAAACACGATAAGATCTCTTCAAATTCAGCCAGAGACAAACATAAACAACCAGAGCCATTGTGTGACTGAGAGACACTGCTGCTGAAGCTGCTGAAGAGAAGTGGCCAGACACACCAGACACACCAGACACACCAGAGGGGATATCGCTATCATATTGTCTCCCAATTGTCTGTCTATTGTTTGTCTATATCTAGTTGTTGAAAATTGAAGGCTCCATTAAGGTTACAGTTATAGTCTGCACACAACTCTGTATTATTGAAATACTCAACTCAATATAATATCTCAGCAGGATTTCTATTTATACGTTCCATCATCTCCTTTGAACACTTGGTATCATTATCATCTATCGCCATTCACATAATACATTGGTTAACCATGTCAAGAATAAGCAGACCTGTCACACTCGCTCTTATACTACTCATAGTGGTTTGTACTCTGATATACTCAGGTCAACAACAACGGTATAGTTTGAGAAAAGTTTCTGCATTTTTGGATACATTGGATATAACTACATTAACAAATGATGCTACTTCCAAATTATCAAATACTCCAGGTTCTGCTGCTGTTGCTGCTCCTGGTATTGCTCCTGGTATTGTTCAAAAAACTGATAATAATGATCCTGAAATTATTGAAAAACACAAGATTGAAAATCAAGTTAATGAATTATTAAAGAAAAAAATAGATTTTGAATTACAATTTGAAAGAGAGGCTCTCAAGAAGAAAGAAGAAGAAATGAAGAAAGAATTTAAAACATTGAAAACTTCACATAAACAATTGGAAACTGAACTTAAAAGTTATAAATCAGATACTGGAAAACCAATCCTTGTTGATATTAAACAATTTGATTCTGTAAAACCAGAATATAAAAAAAAAGTATTCACTTATAAAACAAATCCAAAAAAAAATTTCGAATTTAATATTGATGGTGATCAAAATGATGTTGTTATATTATCATCAATAACTCAAAAATTTTCTGAAGATCCAAAATCCATGTTTTCCAAATTCCTTCATGCAATTAATTCATTGGAATATCCACATCATAAAACATCATTATCATTCCTTATAGGTAATGCTGAAGATTATGCTAAAATTGATGAATTCTTTACATTATTATTTGATGCAATTTCTAAAACTGAAAATCCTGAAGAATTAAAAGAATCTTATTCTAAAATAACAATAATGGATGCCCGTTTTATTGAAAATCAATTTAAAGTTGATAGAGATTCAAGACATGATCCACAATTACAGAAAAAACGTCGTCGTTTATTATCACAATTAAGAAATTTCCTTGTATCTAATGGTGTTTCACAAGAACGTTATACATTATCTTTAGATTCTGATGTTATAAAATTACCAAAAGATTTGCTTTCAACATTCATTGAATCTGATAAAGATATAGCAACAATTAGAATTCAAGTCAAGGCAGATGATGGTACCATAACGGAACAAGATTATGATAAAAACGCTTGGTTAGGTGAACGTAAAGTTCCATCAATAGATGAAGAAAAATCTTTAGATTTAGATCCAAATTTTTTCTTTGAACCAGGTCCTGGTGCAAATAATCATCATTTTGGTGATATTATTAAACATCCTGGAAAATTTCAATTAAATCCTAATGATCCAAAAAGTTGTATAGAAATTGATTCAGTTGGTGGTGCTGTATTATTTGTTAAAAATGAAATTTTCCAACAAGGTGTTATATTTCCTCCATTTTATTTAATTGGCTCAAAATGGGGTAGAAAAGAAGGTTTTGATGGAATTGAAACTGAAGGATTGTGTTATGTAGCTAAAACAATTGGATATAGTTGTTGGGGGTTCCCTAATTTAATTGGTGTTCATGCTCAAGGTTAAGATGGATTAAAAATATTTATTTCAAATTGTATTATTATATTATATAGAACTCATTCAACTACAGTAGTTTTCCACTATAACACATTACTATTATATATATATATATTTCCAAAATCTATTCGTCATCATGTTCCTCATCTAATAAACCTGATTTTTTCTCTTCACCTCTTGATGCAAATCTTTTACCGAAAATCAGTATTATTACCTTATCAAATAATTTATATAAATATTTAGCAAATACAATAATTCCACCATAAATTGTTGCTAATCTTAAAATAAAACTTGTAAATGCAATTCTTTTATCCTCCACAATTAATGAAATTGGTTCAAAATCATATTTGAAAAAAATTCCAGGTACTCCTTTATTTTCAAATGAATATGTTTTTTTCAATAATGAAGTACTATATTGATTTGTATCAACTTCAACACCTAATTTTTTATAAATTGTTGGAACAACACTTAAATAATATTGATAACTTTGTAAATTCTCTTGAGTTAATTGAACAGTTGCATCTAATGGATTATGAATATATGGATAAAATTCACCAAATGAAAATTCACTAATAATATGACTAAAATTTAAAGATTCTAAATCAACATGTGAACGATCTCTATATCCATAACCTTTTGCAGTGATATGGAAATCACCTTGAACCTTATTTACAGGAATTGTACCATAGATATGACATGCTGGTGCTGCTGAATCTTTAACATCACCACGATCTCTAAATTCTGCAATGATCCCTTCAGCCATAATCTCATCTAAATCAGGTGTACTAACTTCATAATCATCACCAGTTTTATAACCTGGGGGCACCCAAAATGAAAAACCTTCATAATGTAATAATTCACTTGCTAAAAATCTATCTTCTGTCATATCTTTAACATTTGTATGTATAAAATTACATGGCATACCAACAACTATATCTAAATTTATATGTAAATTTTTTTGTAATGTATTATCCACTTTGAATTGATGATCTATTATCCCTCCAAAATATTGTCCCATTTCTATCCATGTCAAGAATAAGATGAAAACCATCATCATTATAGTGGAATAAGAACCTTTAGTGGAACGAACTGTATGTGTTGATGCCACTTTTGCTGGATGATGATGATGTTAGATATTTGGCCAAAAAAAAACAAACAACCTCAATTGAATGGAAGGAGGGGCGGTCCTATGGGGTATATACTTACGAAAGGCATCGAATGTGCGTAGGTTGGCCATGATGAGATGAGCCCTCTGTGTCTGTATCTTGGTTGATCCGTTGATATCTGTCTGGATGATTGAATCACAAACTTGTATTTCAGATGATGATTATGTTGATTTGGTGTCCTTTGATTTTTTTCCAAAATCGCGATCTTTTGAGAACAACGACGCAACGGAGATGAAATATTCTCATATTATTATCATCTCAAGCAGAATTGAATTACATGAGAGCAAATTCATAGAAATGTCTATTTAAAAGAATAACAATTGTGCGTTGAAGTAGATTGTCCATGAAGATTGATTAAAATGGTAGAAACATGATTGAGGATAACCGAAGTGATTCACTTCCTGAGGATTTGGAAGTGTTGAAATCAATTTATCCAGAGTTAGAGATTGATGAAACGTCACTTTCATTAGAAATCAACTTGAACCCAGAGTATCATAATATTGAGATACAGTTATGTTCAGAGAAAGACACGGTTTTGCAAAGTGTTGAATCCAGGTATTTCCAACCGTTGAAGCTTATAGCTCAATTACCAGTCGTTGATGAAGAAGGTGTTGATTTGAAATGCTGGTTCTTGAATGAAGAAGTTTTGAGGAAAATGATGTTGAAAATTCATAAATTGATTCATGATTCCATTGAATTAGATATGCAAGATTCAATGTTGTATACTATTATTGATTATATGAATGTTGATTTGGCTCAAGAGTTTTATTCATTAGTCTTTAATGATGATAAAATTAAAACTACATCAACTGCTTATTATAATAAAGTCTTGGAAACAAGTCATGACTTAAGATTATTGAAATTCGCACAAGAGAGATTTACATGTTCCATTTGTCTTGATCCATACGATAGTATATATGGTATATTATTGGATTGTGATCATGCATTTTGTAAAGCATGCTTTAAAGAGTATGCGATTCAAATGATTAATTCAGATGATGTTACCAAATTACAATGTCCAAATTGTCCAATTCACATCTTGAAGAATCCACAGACCAAATCATCAAAAGATTTGAAAACAATATTATTTACTCCAAAAGTAAATATCAATATTCTTTCACAAGTGTTAGATACTGACATGATGAAGAGATATCAATTACAAAGACATAATTTATTATTTGAAAGATATTCACAATATTTTCCATTGTGTATTTCAAA
Organism: Hansenula subpelliculosa; assembly: GCA_030582255.1. Taxonomy (NCBI): domain Eukaryota; kingdom Fungi; phylum Ascomycota; class Saccharomycetes; order Phaffomycetales; family Wickerhamomycetaceae; genus Hansenula; species Hansenula subpelliculosa. The sequence continues at coordinate 24,164 of JAKTWW010000263.1, forward strand.
ATGTCCTGCTTGCTCAACATATAAATTCCGTGATGATGACGATGATTACTTGGTGATTTGTGATCATTGTAGACTTGCATATTGTTTTGAATGCAAACGTAGTTGGCATGGGAAGTTCAATAATTGTCGTTCGAAATCCAATTTTATTCCAACTGATATTGTGGAGCAATTTTTAAAGGATCCTTCAGAAATCAGGAAAAAAAAAATAGCGAAAGAATATGGTATCATGTTTTTAAATTTTGTAATGGATCAATATAATACAGAAAAAAAATTTAGAGAAACAGTGGCTAAAAGTAAAGATTTAATGGGATGTCCTAGATGCTCTACAGTGATTAATAAATCTCATGGTTGTAACAAGATGATTTGTACACTTTGTTATACTAATTTCTGTTTCTTGTGTGGTGAGTTTTTGGGTCGTGATTGTTATGAACATTATATAAAGTTGGAATCTCCATGTTGTGGTAAATTGTTTTTAGGTATGCCAGGTGCCGAGGATCTATAAGATTAGATTGAAACTGTTTCAATGATAAAATTAAATAGATCACAAAGAAGATGCTTAAACCTGTACATATCATGAGCACATCTCAATTCAATTCTTATGAGAATAAACTAAAATTGCATCCTGTCAAAGGATATGAGTGTTTCAGGTGGTTTATAACATTTTCAATTTCAATGCAGACAAGGGAAGTAAATAGTATCTTTTAAAACTAGAGATATTGTTATTTTGAAACTGGAAGCGTCCCAATGGTGAAAACTACTACACATTAAGGGTATTCATGGCTGTCTGAAAAACAGTTTAAACATGTTTAATACATATTGAATGTTCAACACATATTTATAACTATAAGGGAATAAATCCTGTCTTTCTAGACCCCCGCTGGAAGTATTTATGAGAAATGGTAGTTTCTTGCAAATTTATTTAACGCTATATCTAATAGGTACCATTGCCATTAGGAACTCCAAAATACACCAGTTGTTCAGACACGAGGTTGTGCCCATATATACGTACCAGTATCTATATATTCATAAACGTTTATTTTCTTTCATCATTTCATAAGGCATGTGTAGGTTTTCTTGCAGGTCTGGAATATCTAATTACATTTCTAAATAATCTTCTCCTTTTGAACTCATCATCAATATGAAATTCATTATGGATATCAATGTAATTATCACGATCTAAACGTAAACCACGGTTTTGACACCATTCTTGACATTCATAATCAATGTTCCATGGTTGGTTATCTTCAAATTTCCAGCCTTTTGGTGGAATTACTGAATCAATTGAAGATACACCTGGTGGTGGTTTCTGTGCTTTCCTGAATGGATCAGTGATATCGAAGATATTTTGAGAAAATGTATAAAACTCCCATTGGGAAGACGATACACTCTTCTTAAAGATTTCGAATACTTCAACTTCTTTAATTTCTGGAGGCTCATCAAGGATAATATCTTTTCTTTCCGAATCTTTAACTAACTTGTCAAGTTCTTTCTTTTGAGGTTTTATCATGTTATTGAATTCCATGACTTTTGGATGTATCTTTGGATGGATCAAAATCATTAGACTCCATCCACTCAAAATTAATATAAATCTCCATGGAATATACGGACCAATCATTATAAAAAAAATAACGGTCAAGAAAACAGTAAAAAACAATGATGTAGAAACTCTTTCATCTTTGAAACCAGCTGTACCATACCAGAACTTCTCCACATTGGACAATAGTTCCAGTAAATTGGTTAATGAGTTTTGCAAATCCCTCATATTAACAATAAACTCCATATTCTTCTTCAACAGTCGAACATTTGTATCGATTTTTTCATTTAATTCTGGAACTCTTTTTTCAATTTCTTCCTCTTCTAAGGCTTTTTCTTCATCAACTAACTTGGCCATCTCTTTGTTGTTCTCGATCTTGGAAAATTTCTCCAATAGTGATTCACCTCTTGGTCTGACCTTGAGCAATTTGGATCTATGTATTGGATGTCTGTATAGATACCCGGGTACCATGATCCCATATAGTAAATAAATCAATGGTAATATAAACAAAAGATTTGGGTGAAGAACAATAAAAGTATAAAGTATAAGTGCAGTTATAGTTAGCGATGGTTGAGTCCAACGAAAAATTCTTCGTATGAAATATTGAGCTTTAAATATTCCACCTAATTTAGCAGTCATCAATCTCAAATTCTTTGTGAACTTTGGAATGGATAAGTTTTCAGATTCTTTCCTGAACGGATCATTCAATCTAGTTTCAAGGTCTTTCTTATCAGGGATCACAGCATGGACTAACAACTTTTCTAACAATATATCAATGAAATGACTTTGTTGCTTTGCCATTGATTTCTCTTTTTTAATTTCTGGAGGTGCTCTTTCTTCAGTATCATCTTCAAAGTCAGAATCTCTCCAGTATCCGTCCGTATCATCCTCTGTAGCTGAATCACTGAGATTAACTGTATCCTCATTACCTCTTTCCTTTAATTTGTCAAAACTTGCACCTAAAACAGACGCAGCGGCCGCAGCAGCTAATTGTCTTTTAGAAGGCGTATCATCATTGTGTTTATCACTGTAGTTGGATGTTATCCCATACAATTGACCTAGTCCTAGTATAGCGGCATCTTGTAGCCGTTGAGACATAACTAGTGAACCCAATTTGCAGCTTTACCTTTGGTCGAAAGACACAATATTTGAAAGTCTGGAGTTGTTTTGATGTTTTTGGCAAAAGCATCACCAGAATTGGTATAAACACTCAAAATGGACAAGACCGACAGTGATAAGGAACTGAATCTAAAAAAACTATTTGTACCCACTCTTTCTCGATGCTTTCAAAGTATTCAGCTGAATTGATTCATGGTTAGACTAGTCTTTCGAACCCAAAAAATGGTTACCAGCAATACGTTCCTCATAGTGAACCCAAACTCTTCCAAGTCAGTTACTGAAAATCTAGAACAGATCTTGCCAGTTCCTCCAAATACAACACTGAAGTATTACACAGGTCCACCATCAGCACCTCCAGAGATTGATGGTCCAGAAACATCAAAACAGTCAGCAGAAGCATGTTTTCCAGAACTTCGGGACAGCTATATGGATCATGATGGATTTTTGATCTGTTGTTATTCAGACCATCCATTGATCTACAAACTACGTGAAATCACAAAGAAGCCAGTATTAGGGATATTTCAAGCGAGTGTGACTTACGCAGTGACTACATCTCCTTCGAAATTCGGAATTTTGACTTCTACAAGCTCCTGGGAACCTATACTAGATGAAGCTGTCAAGGGCTTTTTTGGTAACGTTGATGTTCCATTATTTACTGGTACTGTTGCTTCAAATATCAATGTCTTGAAACTTGGTGATCCAAAATACTTCAAGAAACTAATTGAAAGAGCTCAAATATGCGTTGATGCTGGTGCAAAAACTATTTTATTGGGGTGTGCTGGATTAAGTGGTCTTGAAGAAAAACTGGAAGCTGAATTCGATGGTGTTAGATTCATTGATAGTGTTAAATTCGGTTCAGAGTTACTCAATACATTAGTGAGATTTAATAAAACTTAAAAATACATAACGTCATCATTTGAAAATTGAAAAGGATTTTTCAAAACTAGTATACAAACATTAAAAATGAAAATGCAAATAAATGTTTTCGTAATCATGATCTTTGACGATTTCTCATTCTCATCATAAATGCAAGTAATTTGTTCTCTATCTCATAAACCTCTTGATCTTTCATATTATTTATAGCTTCATCTGTAAAACCATCCAACACATTTGAAACCAGTTCTACTGGTTTTGGTGTAGATGCAATTAAATCATCAGGTGGTGTAAGTATATCAAGTCCTGAAGAGTTATTGTCAAGATGGACTTTTTTGTTTGGTTGGAATGATGGTTCCACAATTGGTGATTCTGTTCTTTTCCTTGGTGAACAAATTTTTTCAATACTTTGGCTGAATTCATCATTATCAATCTCAATTAAATCTCCATCTGATGAATCATCTGAAGAATAATCTTCTTTCTCCCTATCATTATCATTAACTTGTGCGTGTTTTTGAGGTTGTACGAATACGAATCTTGTTTCTTGAAATTGGGGCGTTGGAACAGGCTGTGAAACTGGAATAGTGGATGGTTGTGGAATTGGTTTCAATGGTGATGCATCTTTAAACCTAATCAATGGGATTAATTTTCGTTGAGAATTTTTCAAAGGACTTGAATATAAAACGATTGAGTCGCTTGGTATTTCATTTTCTTTTCCATCTTCTTGTTCCTCATTGAATGAATGTTTTCGTTGGTCATTAAATGAAGGTTGTCCTGGTTGATTATCATTCAATGATTCTTTCCGTCCCTTCCCATTATTATGATTTCTTCCTAAGTCTTCATTGGAATCTGGAATCTCTTGAGTTTCGTCAACTTGATTAACAGGTTCAACCAACTCTTTGGAAATAGTTTGTATGATATCCAAATTATTCCTACTGGAAACATGTTCCTCTTCTTTCTTAGCATCATCTGAAGGGGAAATCTCATTTTTTGTTTTCACAGGTGATGAGTTCATGGTTGTCTGAGCTTCTTGAGCATCATAAAATTCATGATCACTTGAATTTGACTCATTCCAGTCCGCTGTAAGTTCAACAGATGAGCTTGGTTGAACACCGCTTTTGGTTTCAAGATCATTGGAATCTTCATTGTTGTCAATAACTTGAGTTTCATCAAGTCCAGCAGATTGTCGACTTGATTCATCATCTTGAATTGTGGATGAAGTTTTTTCAACTTGTTCAATAACCTGCGTCGATTCATGAATGTTAACCTCATTCTCTTCAGCAGGCTGAATTGGAACTTCAACAGCAGAATTTCTTTGAACCTCACTGTTTTCGGATTGAGAGGATGAGTTTCCAATAACAACAGTGTCATCAAGTCCATCTTCAATAGAAGTGTTTTGGTTTTCAGTAAATTCTTGACCAATAGCTCGTTCAGCGGTAGCATCAGCTTGAGTTTCTGCTTCTTTTTGTTTAGCCAACTGTCCTTTAACATTAGGCAATTTTTCAAGATCTTCTTCAGTCAAAATATTTTTCAATACATTTTCAATTTTAATCATTCTTTTCTCACATTTAGCATCCTTCTTAAGTGCCCCACAAAGAACCAACCCATGATGAATAAACATATCTAAATGATCAAAGTGACGATTTTTAACCATTGTTAAATAATTTTCGAGAAAATTAATAGATTCTAGATGAACATCTTCCTTATGTTGAGAATTTGGATCCATGACGTGATAATAAATATGTTCAGTGAATTTACTTAATGCCCAAAACTCATCTGTCTGACACCATTTGGTGAATAGTTGGATAGCGTTTGGTGTAGCCATGATTTTCAAAACTGAATCAAGTGCTTCTAATAAATGCTTGGTCAATGATGGATATCCTGATATGATGGATAATGTATGTATATCATCAACTGACCATCTGTTTAAATTTAAAAACTTCATGCTATTAGATGGAAATGATTTGGAGACATGTGATAAATAATTTTTCAGCAGATGTTTGGATTTGAAAGGTAAATGAGCAATCGTATTACCAATGGATTGTACGTCAGTAAATGATAAATTTTTTTCAAAAATTTTGGATTCCAAATTATTTGCAACATATTGATATATTGTATTTTCATTGCATTTTAAAACTAATCCTTCGAAAAAAATATATTGGTAAACTTTGACATGGTTCATCAAAAATTTAAGAATATCAGTAGGTTTGACATTAAGTGATTTAAAGGATTCATAAACTATGGTGACAAAGATATTTTCCACATCTGGGATTAATCTGCCATCACAAATTTTGTAAAAGATTTTATTACCAAAATTAGTCTTGATATATAATGCAAACTTTGTTATATGTTCCAATTGAATATCACTTGGTTGATTTTGGACTTGTTTAATATATTCTGGGAAAAATGCTTGATATTTTTGAATGATTTTGTACATTCTTGAATCAAAAAGATCACCGTCTCTATTCGAACTATATTTCAATCCGTTTAAAATATTTGATAAGACATGAACCTTGACTTTCAAATCTTCACTCGAGTTCCAAACAATATCCAAGAATGATTGAAAAATAATATCATGTAATTTGAATAATGCATCAGGATGTAAGTGTCTAACTTCATTAAGATTGAACATTTCCACACTAATACATTTGACCAAATAAAACCCATCTGGTACTTGACCTGTAATGTGAACTATATGACTGAAAATTCTAATACATATTTTTTCCACGACAGTTGACCGACTTTTCAATTGCTTCAATAATGAGTCAATAAAAGGCCATATAATCCCCACAATTTCTGCATCATTCATAGGATTGTTCAATAATGCATAAAATATTTGGGTGCAAAGATTAATCAGCCCTTCCATATCTTGATAATCATCACCGACTAAATCGAAAACTTCAATAATTAATTTTAATCTTTTCCGAATTTCATCAACATCAAGAACTTTGATACTTCTTTTACTTGAATCCCAAACTCTAATATTTTTAGCAAGGACATAAACCAATCCTCTAAAAGCACGAACACCATGGGAACGATGTTCTTGATTTTCCAATTTCAAACAAGTTTTAACAATTCCATGCCAACGTGAACCATTTTCTAAAAATTCAATTAGTGAACCTGATTCATTGTACAATAAAATAGTCAATCCCATCCAAAGATCCATTGCTGGTTTGCATTGATCTTGAAGCATTTCTTCAATACAAACAGATATATAATCCAAGGTTGTTTGTGAAAGATCTAATGGTGATGAATGTATAGAAATTTGACTATCTGGAGCGATTTGTAATGTTTTATGGATAGGTGATTGACAAATTCTTTTAATTTCAAAATTCATATTCCTGGAAGCGATATATAATTTAGAACATTCTAAAAGAACTTGTGTTGCAATTTGTTGTTGTTTTTGATATATTGGGGAATTGAAATCACATAGACAATTGAAAAGGAATGGAAGCCATGATTTTGAATTTTTTTCCATCATTAATGTATGATTAACCACAAGTGATTTTAAAGTATATAATCTTTCCACTAGTAATGATGATGAATTGAAAAACTTCATATTTAATAAAGCATATAATATAAATTCTTGAGATTGTAATGATAAATAAGGATGTAATTTATGATCTTTGATTAATTGTAAATTAGCAGTTAATAAACTTTTTGAAACTGTTGGTTTTAAAACAACAGAAGCAGAATGTGTTATACACCATTTAAAATATTCAAAATTAGCTTTACTTTTTTTCCAAAATGTATTAATTAACTTCATATTAGATATCAATTGAGTTAAAATTTTAGTAATTTGGATATCTGTTCTGACTAAAAAGGGGTTTGAAGTCTCTGTAGTCAAGATATCATTCTCTATTGATATTATATCTTTCCTTAACAATTGAATCAATTCAGGTAAATAACCCAACAATATTAACAATTTCTTATCAGTCAATTCTTTCAATAATAAATTAATTGTAGCATATATCTCAAATTGTTTATCACAATTAGGTGAATCCAATACTACTATACCACCATGTATGATATTTTTGAAGAAACTTAATTCTTCATTAATTGAACTTGCATTTGATAATCTTGGTATATTACCAGGAGTCCAAAAGTCTATTGATGATGGATTCAACATTCCATTTGACGTTACACCACTAATAACACTATCTGTTGCAGTATTCGGTACTAATGGATTCATTTGTGGTGGTTTTGAGTCCATTGTAGTTTTTAAAATTGATTTATTTGGAGTAGGTAATGTAATTAATTTTGAATATGTAACCAAGTTTTCATTATTGAACATAACTTTCTTGTTTTTAATTGGTGATGATTTTGTTGGATGTTCTGGTGATGGTGATGGTAATGAATTTAATCTTGTTGCTCTTATAGGTGATGATTGTGCCATTGTATGATCATTAGTAACATTATTAAGTTGTTGATCTGATTTTAAAGCTAATGGAGATGAAATTATATCTTGTACATGTTGTGCTGAATTCTTATTACGTCTTGATGATCTTCTAATAGAATTTGAAGGCGTTATTGATGATGGTGGTGGTAATTGAGTATTTGTAACAGCAGGAATGGTTTCATCAGGTTGTGTAGATGTTATATTTTCATCATTTGAAGAATTTATTGGATCTATAGAGTTATTAGCCTTTTTCTTTTGAGTAGATGATCGACTTGAAGGTGTATTTGTATTTGTATTTGGATTTGGATTTGGATTTGGATTTGGATTTGGATTTGGATTTGGATTTGGATTTGGATTTGGAGATGGAGATTTCTTTGATCTCTTCCTCTTATTAGTAGCAGCGGAATTTGTAGATGAATTGGTATTAGTCTGACTTTTGGAGGCCACATGTTTCTTCCTGGAACTAGCCATGGCCCTTGTCTAGATAAGGTATACCTCTATATAATATAACTTATATCTGCGATTAGAATTCAAGGTTATGAATTTTTTGTATAGTAAATTTTTATTGTATAGTTAAATCTACGCGCGATGGCTCAAATTTCGCGTTTCGCTCAATCCGGTAACGCGAAATTCGCGAAACACTTTTCAATTTCCGCGAAAGGACAAAGTTCCCAATCGGGCAACTGGTTTTGCAGCCCCGTGCGAATTATCGGCAAAAAATAACGAATAAATTTCTTTTTCTCAATTTCAAACAACCCGGCAGCCAATTTTTTTTGATAGATAAGAATCTCAATTTTAAAATTGATATCAGAAAATCAACTGGCCATTTTGATGTTGTTTTGATGATCACCAGTGGAACAATTGAAAGTATGATAAGTTGATAACCCTTGAATCTTTTATCACTATATAAGCAAACACAACCCCAATATTGCATTCATCTACTTACAATCTTTAATCTTATTTTGATTACATTGACACAAATACTAACTAAATGTGTATGCTCAAACCTAAACACATTTATTATACAATGAATGGAACAAAGATTAATATACCACATGATATTTTCATTGATAATTTGAGGAACGGAGAATATAAACAAATTGAATTTGATTCTAGGGAATTGGATCATGTAAAAGGTTGTGCCATAGAGACTGATGATACTGATGATGTAAAGGATATTGATTCAGTTGGCACTACAGTTGATACCGTTGTTGATGGTTGTGGTAAATCTAGTACAGATACATTATTTGTTGATATAGAGTCAAATTATCATCCATATTCATATTATTCAGAAGAAGAATTATATTTAAATTCAAACTCAGATTTAGATTCAGATTCAAATTCAAATTCAGAATATGATAGTGAATCAGAATATGAATACACTGATGAAAAAACAGAATACATCACTCATGGTTCAATACTACCACTACCTGTCACAAGCTATAGAAAGCCCCAAGAAGACAAATTATCAAACTTATCTAAAGTTTTATTAGTGCTAATAACGCTTATGCTAATATCAATTATAAATCATTTTTGTGCTTCATTATCTCCATCATTCACAATTTCATTAAATTGTCTTACAACATCTGAATTAACAGTTCCTGAACTCACTCCGGAATATAAGCATACTGCACGATTGAATGAGTTGTACCATAGCTATAACCTATAATGACCACTTGGGTTAAATCAATATCCCCACCATAGACCTTTTAATAACAAGATACACTGTTTAGATAAACTAATTAATGAATAATGCTTATAATAATAATAATATTGATGATAATACTAATATATTATGTAATCAATATGCTCAATGGTCACATGGTGAGTCACATGACCATTGGATTTTCTCGCACTCGCTTACATAATAAATCAAAAAATTTTTAAATTTACCATGTCCACAATTTTCTTTTGCAACGCGACATTTTAAAATTTAAACTGAAAATTAAATTTCCGTTTGAAAAGAAATTTTGGTTTTGAAAGGAACAATTTTGCTGAATTTGGGCTTTGTTAACGGGAAATTGAAGAAAACAGAAGCATTAATAGGAGTGACAAGAGTGAAAGTTACTAATGATTAGTCTGATGTTGCTATTACATACTACTCTTGTTGTAGTTTTCTAGTTATCTCACCAGTTTTCTAACCCTCCAAACCACTCTTCTTCCATACCGCGTAACTCCCGTCTATCTCCCGTCTATCTCCTGTGTGAACCTCAACAGGGCATTCCGTGAAGCTCTGTCCAGCATTCTGTTCAGCCTCCTGTCTAGCTTTCCTGCCTGGCCTAGCTCTCCTGCCTGGCCCTTCCTGTCTCTGCCCAGTCCCAGTCCACCGCCCCAGCAAAATAATTTGTCTCCCGCGCTCATTTCCTGCCAACAAATGCAATTTCTGCAAATTTGGGCCAGATTCGAAAATCAAGGCATATTATTTTACATCCACATTGGAAAAGAGCTTTGTTAAATAAAAGTGGAAAAATTCAGTATCTGGAAACTTTAACAATTTCAAATACCACTCACAAAATCAACTTTTCCCAATACCCTGGTTATCAAATCATATATAATAACCATCATTGTCACATCTTGTGCTTCATACCCATAGTCATTCGTTACTTAAGTCAAAAGATTAGAAGAGTTATTGATCCCCTTCATACCACTCCCGTTCACATTCCTTTAGAAATTTTAGAACCTCCAGAAAAAAAAAAAAAAAGTATAATCTATAATTATCACAGAGCGTGATCAAAAGGACAACAATACTACTAGAACTACAACAACAAGAACATCATCATCATCATCATCATCATCATCATCATCATCATCATCATCATCATCATCATCATAATCATAATCAACATCATCATCATATATCCACAGTATCATCAAGATGATAACAATATTCAAGTTTATAATACTTTCCCTTTTCCCTCTCTTCATACTGGCTCAATCTAAAATCGGTTGTTATTCAGATTTACCATCTTCATATACGGATAAATCAACTTATCAATATCAAACTTCAAGTCATTGTTCTCAACAATGTTCAGGTTATTCATATTTCGCTTTGAAAGGTGGTAACACTTGTATTTGTGGGAATGATGCACCAAGTGGTTCAACAACTGATACTTGTAATACTCCTTGTTATGGTTATGGAACTGAAGATTGTGGTGGTTCAGATTCTTATTTATTTTATTCAACTGGTAACGGTGGTGGAAGTGATGGTTCATCATCATCATCTTCTTCTTCTTCTGCTTCTGCTGGCGGTTCTAATGGCGGTAGTAGTACCACATCTTCCTCCACAGATACTACAACTTCGTCAACTAAAGATTCTACAACAAGTTCAACAGATGCAACAACTTCAAGTTCAAATGGTGGAGGTGGTGCCGGTACAACAACTTCTAAAACAACTACAAGTAATTCAGAAACAGCAGTCACTACACAAAGTGTAAGTGGTACTACAGTGGTGATTAGATCAACAGTGGCTGCGAGTGCTACATCATCACCAAATGCTTCAGGTTCTCAATCTTCATCATCATCAAGTTCAACTGCCTCATCATCATCATCATCATCATCAAATTCATCAAATTCATCAGATAAGAAATCAGATAAGAAAAATCTAGTAGGACCAGTTGTTGGTGGTGTTGTTGGAGGTGTTGCATTCATTGCTTTATTATCATTAGCATTCTTTTTCTTTGTTCGTCATCGTTCATCAAATCGTCGTGATGCAGAATTAGCAGATTCTGCTTATTTTGATGCTATAAAAAGAGATGCTTCCACTGTATCAAGACCTTTATCAAATCCATTCTTATCAAAAGAAGATTTTACAGATCAAAGATTAAATCCAGTTATGCTTGGTAGAAGAAGAATAAGTGAAGGTTCATTAGCGGATGAAGCAGATTATTCAAGAAAGATTTTAAGAGTGGCTAATCCGGATGATGATTTATAATTTAATGGAGAATAATATCTTTTTTTTTTTTTTCATATTTGGAAACTTTTTTCAATACTTTTAATTTTAAGACTCGTCGTTATTTCTGATATATTTTTTTTTGCTTTTTTAATTTTTTTTTTGTTTTTTTGATGGTGCATTTTGGCGTGTGCTAGATTTATATTTTGGTTGACGATTGAACCATTTAGGAGGGGGTTATCGTGTTTTTTATATACTGTTCTATTCTGTTATTTATTTGAATTTATAATATTATGAGTTTTATGATTAAACAAAAGTTTATTATCAGTTTATAAACATGTAGATTTTTTGTAATTCGGAGTATTTGAAATTTTGATACATTCTGGTATTAAACATGATAAGAAATACATCATGAAAACATTCGGAAAATAAGTGAAACACGTATTTCCCCTCCAAAATCTAAATATAATTTGTTTATATCCATTTTAAACCATGGAAATACGTTCCATTTCACCTTCAAATTTAATTTAAATCATTGTTATTCTCATTCACAAACTGTCAATTAAAACCGGTCAAAAACATCCGATTTTAGAAATTTGAGAAATTTTAGGGACCAGGGTTTAACAATCAAGCCATAATTATTTATAACATCAAATTAAATATTACAATTAAAGCTCAAGACATAATTACCCATTTAAATTGATATTATTATAAAGCTATACAGATAACAATTTCATTAAGGAGGGATCTATTTAACAATGCCTCATACAAATATTATACCAGAAAATGAATCACAAATATTTAATAAATTAACAGCAATCCGTTTTAAATTATCATCAATGAAGAAGGATCGTTCACAATATTTAAATTCTAAAGATGTTTTATCAATTTATACAGATGTTAGAAGTCTTGTAAAAGAATTGAATCATATTAGAGATGGTACAGCTGATAGAGTACCAAATCGTGTTGATCAAGTTGTTGATGATATTTTCCAATTATTATCATTATTTTTCATAACTGTTGGTTTAACTAAAAGTGCACCTGCAACTTATGCTTCATTATCAACTGTACAAAGATTATTAGAACATTTAAATGAAAGTAGAGTTTATACTCATCATGATTTAAAACCAATAAAGGAAAGATTAAGTGAAATTAAAGAAATTATTGATGAAAATAAAACACCAATTGAAGATGATGAAGATTCTTTATTGAAAAGAAAATTAAAAGAATGTCAATTAGAATATATGGAAGTTGAAAATAAAGTTGAAGATGTTGATCCTTCATTAAGTTCATTATTAGAAGAATTAATTACAACAAGAAGAAAATTATTAAGTATTGCTGCTAGACCTGATTTTAAATCTGAAGAATTAATTCCATTGAAAACAAGTTTAGAAGAATTAGGTAAACATAGAGATTTAAATGGGAAATTTACATCAATTGAAACTGATAAAGTTGAAGAAAATGGTCAAAGTGTTTTAAATGGATTATATGATGATTGTAATATTTTAGTTAAAGATTTAGAAGCTCATAAATTTGAATTAGATGATAATTTAAAACCAATTTATGATCGTTTAATTAATTTAAAAACCACATTAGAAGATTTATTAGTTACAAGAAGATGGACACTTAGAGAAACTGATTTATATACATATCAAAAAAATTTACAAGAATTGGATGATTTAAGAATTGATGGTAAATTTCCAACAAAAGATGAAAGTAAAACAAATAAAGGTCAATCAATTTTACTTTATCTTTTAAGAAGATGTTATGCAATAATTTATAAATTATTAGAATCAAGTGAACCTGTGAGTGAAGCTTTACAACCAATTCATAATCAATTATCAACAGTACGTAGATGTTTATTAGAAGTTAAAAGAATGGGAGGAATAAATTCTGCAAGAGAATTATATCCATATCAAATGAAATTAGCATCATTAGATAATTTAAGACAAGATGGGAAATTTATAGTTGATGATCAAATCCCAGAAGGTCAAGGAACATTAAATGCATTATTAGCTGAATGTTATGATATTTGTCAAGAAATGAAAGTTGAAGCAGAAGATAAAGAATTAGAAACTGGAGAAAATTCAGATGATTTAGAAGAAGATGTTGATGATGATGATGCTACTAATCTATATGATCATGATGAAGGTGATGGTGAAGGTGAAGGCGAAGGTGATGATGATGATGGTGATGGTGAAGGTGATGATTTTGATGATGTTGAAGATTATGAAGATGAGACAGATTACGCACCAAGTTATGCCCCAAGTATCGCTGGATCCGATGTTGCTGCATAGCCCATGGCGTCCTGTATCTCCTACTAATGAGCCACTGACTATATAACACTATTCTATGTTTGATTTATGTCACAATTGTAGTATTTATATTCATATTCTCAGCTATGTCTTCGCACAAACCTGCCCAATTGTGTTTCCCGCTAACGGTTACCCGCAAATTGCCACTTCAATGAGTCAAAATCGGCGCTTAACAAATTAAAAGAAAAAAACCATCGATTTCCAAATCAGATATAAAAAAAATCAGTTATCTCCAGTGAAATATTTCATTACTCACATCAGTTTAACATACAAACAAACAAACAAAACTATCTATATAACAAAAATGTGTGGTATCTTTGCTACATTTAGACATGAAGATGTCGAATCATTCAAACCAAAAGCATTACAATTAGCCAAAAGAATTAGACATCGTGGTCCAGATTGGTCAGGTAATGTGATTAAAAATTCAACAATTTTAGTTCATGAAAGATTATCAATTGTTGGTTTAGATTCAGGTGCTCAACCAATCACTTCAAAAGATGAAAGTTTATCACTTGCAGTTAATGGTGAGATTTATAATCAAATACATTTAAGAGAAGAATTCCCAGATTATCCATTTAAAACATTATCAGATTGTGAACCAATTATTCCATTATATCAAAAATATGATATTGATGCACCAAAATATCTTGATGGTATGTTTGCATTTGTATTATATGATGCACCAAAAGATCGTATCATTGCTGCTAGAGATCCAATTGGTATTACAACTTTATATATGGGTAGATCATCAAAATCTCCAAAGAGTGTATTTTTCGCATCAGAATTAAAATGTTTAACAGATGATTGTGATGATATTATTGCATTCCCTCCAGGTCATGTTTATGATTCAAATACTGATGAATTAACAAGATATTTCCAACCATCATGGTGGGATGAAGAAAAAATTCCAACTAAAAATGTTGATTATAAAGAAGTTAGAGAATCTTTAGAATTAGCTGTTAGAAAAAGATTAATGGCAGAAGTTCCATATGGTGTTTTATTATCTGGTGGATTAGATTCTTCATTAATTGCATCTATTGCAGCAAGAGAAACTGCTAAAGCTTCAGAACATGATGATGATTCAAAATTAGCAGGTGTTGATGATTCAGGTAATTTACATTCTCATGGTTGGTCAAAATTACATTCATTTGCAATTGGTTTACCAGGTGCACCTGATTTAATTGCAGCTAAAAAAGTTGCAAAATTTATTGGTACAATTCATCATGAACATACATTTACATTAGAAGAAGGTTTAGATTCATTAAGAGATGTTATTCATCATTTAGAAACTTTTGATGTTACTACAATTAGAGCATCAACTCCAATGTTTTTATTATCAAGAAAAATTAAAGCACAAGGTGTTAAAATGGTTTTATCAGGTGAAGGATCTGATGAAATTTTTGGTGGATATTTATATTTTGGTGCTGCACCATCAGCATCTGAATTTCATAGTGAATGTGTTAAAAGGGTTAAAAATTTACATTTTGCAGATTGTTTAAGAGCAAATAAATCTACAATGGCATGGGGATTAGAAGCAAGAGTTCCATTTTTAGATAAAGAATTTTTAGAAACTTGTATGAATATTAATCCAGAAGATAAATTAATTAAACCAAAAGAAGGTCGTATTGAAAAATATATTTTAAGAAAAGCATTTGATACATCTGATGATTCAACAATTAAACCATATTTACCAGAAGAAATTTTATGGAGACAAAAAGAACAATTTTCAGATGGTGTTGGTTATTCATGGATTGATGGATTAAAAGATACAGCAGAACGTATTATTAGTGATGAAGAATTTAAATCACCAAAACCTGAATGGGGTGAAGATATTCCAACTACAAAAGAAGCTTATTGGTATAGATGTATGTTTGATGAATTATTCCCAACAAAAGCTGCTGCTTCAACAGTTATGAGATGGATTCCAAAAGCTGATTGGGGTTGTGCTGAAGATCCTTCAGGTCGTTATGCAAAATTACATGAACAACATGTTGAAGATAAATAGATCATTCAAATAAATTGAAATATCATTAAATTTCATTTAATTTAGTTTTGAATTTTAAGTAACAGTATAAAAGTATTACACGTCAAATATAAAAGTATATAGAATATATTGTTAATATTAGTGGAACATTTGTAGTAGTAGTATATATATATATATATATATATATAAAGAATTGAATATTGGTTATGATTTCATTCATCAAACATATTGTTGAACAATTTTTAAAGCATCTTTATAACCATCAATGAAAAATCCAATAAATTGTTTATAAACCAATACAGAATATTTTTGCAATAATTTCCCAAAAAATTGAAAATATAATTCAATCAGGTTTTTCAATTTATAAGTTTCAATCAATTCACTAACTTGATATAAATTAATATTACCATTTTTATAATCATTACAAAAAATTATTTGATAACTTAAATTAAACCAATCATTAAAAGAAAAAATCAAAACCACCACATTCCCAATAATCAAAGATGTTAATATTCTAAATTCCACACCTTTTTTAACATCTCCGAAATATAAATACAATATCAAATATAAGACCAACACAGATAATGTTACCAAGGATTGACCAAAAGTAGTTGAGATTAAAGAAGGTGTAATTATGGGGATTATTGAACAAAAATTGTTCACTGGGGTATTGTTATGAGATAAGAATGATATGGAGCGTTGATGGTCCTGTGGTCTGGTAACGAGGGAGTATAGAGAGTTGATGAGGGACATGGTGGAGTCCTGTGATTTATATCAACTATTGGATAAATTAAGTGGAGTGAAGTTAATGTTATTGTAATGTTATGTTATGTTATTGTAATGTTGTTTATGTTTATGTTTATGTCAAATTGCTCGTGAATTTTTAAATCCGGGTAAATTTTGGTTTATAGCAAAAATTAACACATGGAATTCATTTTATTCATTTAGTAAATTTATTAAATTATTTGATGGAATCAATAAAAGCTCAGTAAATAAAGCAAAAAAACGTTAAAGGAATTAAGAATTGAGATTGAATTAGTTACATTTCAATTAAATTCATAAGTTTTATTATTGTGTGTGTGTTTTCATTATTGATAATTATTGGATAATCCCCTTTATTTTATTCAAATAACAATCATTAGCAATCAAAACATGTCTAAAAGACAAACAAGATCAATGGATAAACAAAACCCCCAATTGAAAAAAGGTAATGGTGGTGATGATGGTAATCCATCCACATCATCCTCATCCTCATCATCTAAACCTAATGAAGCAATTGAAGAGAATGAAAGTGGTGAAGAAATTGAAATTAAACCAAAACCAATTAGAAGATCTTCATCATTATTTTCATTAGATCTTGATAGTACACCATTAGATCCACCAGATGATGAAGATATTAAAAAATTTACAAGTGATGAAATACATTTTAGTTTAATTAGAAATTTACATATGGCAGATTTTATTACATTATTAAATGGATTTTGTGGATTTTATTCAATTGTTTCATGTTTAAGATTTACATTAACAGGATTACCACATTATGTTCAAAGAGCGCATTTTTTCATTGGATTAGGATTATTTTTTGATTTTTTCGATGGACGAGTTGCAAGAATAAGACAAAAATCTTCATTATTAGGACAAGAATTAGATTCATTAGCAGATTTAATTTCATTTGGAGTTGCACCTGCATCAATTGCATTTGCAATTGGATTTCAATCAACAATTGATGTTTTAATTTTATCATTTTTTGTTCTTTGTGGATTAACAAGATTAGCAAGATTTAATGTTACAGTTACAACAATACCAAAAGATTTAACAGGTAAATCAAAATTTTTTGAAGGTTTACCAATACCAACTTCATTATTTATGGTTGCATTAATGGCATTTTGGGTTCATAAAGATTGGACAAATGGTAATTTACCAATTGGATTATTATTTGAAGGTAAATTTTTTGAATTTCATCCAGTTGTATTGATTTTTGGAATTCATGGTTGTGCATTAATTTCAAAATCATTAAAAATACCAAAGCCATAGTGGGTGTTCAGGAGTGAAGATATATGAAGTGAAGTGAAGTGAAGTGAATTCGTTTATTTAGGGTTGAGTAAATAGATGATGAAATACAATATGGAATGAATTAGTAGTGGTTATCCCCATGTACACTGGAGTACCAACACATATAACGTATAGCACTGTATGCTCTTCCATTGTGTGCTATTCTGTTCCATTCTATTCTGGTGTGTATCTGTCTCTCAGTGATTGTTTGAACTCTCACAATCCGTTTTAGCCATGTTTTCGATTCGATGAAATAAATGAGCTCCTTTGGAAAATACAAAATGTTGAATTTTAACACGGTGGATTGATTTGAAATTAACTACAACAACAACAACAACAACAACAAGAACAACTACAACAAATACCACTGATACTACCACTGATACTACTACACTGATACACACTGAGTCACCGCTACATTGAACACTCCAGCTCAAACTCACAAGGAACAGTGCATTTTGAAATCGCGGTAGAGTTGCAAAGTTGCAAGTTGAAACAATCCAAGCAAACAACATCAACAGACGCCAAAGCTTTTATCAACTCTGACAACTCATCAAATAACTCAACTCATCAATAACTTATTTCAATAGACAATATCATCAGTCATCCACAATATATTTATTATAACCATTTATTATATCCATTTATCATAACCATTGATATTTCACTACTCCAAATTAACACGCTATACAGTGGCAATAAAGATTTTCAATTTCAATCAATCAATCATCCCCGGATTGAAAACTGAAACAACAATAAACCACAATTATTAAAATCAATTATTATGTTTAATCATTATAATTTCTATGAAGATGAAACTATTTTACCTAAAACAAATTATTCTTCTCCTTTTTATACATCAGTTCCATTACATTCTCAACCAACACATATTTTATCTAAAAGATTTGAATTATGGAGACAAATTTTAAAATCATTAATAAATTATTTTAAATCAATTGCAATTGCAAATCAACAATATTCAAGAATAAATGATAATTTAATTCAAACAATTAATTTCCCATTTTTCACAAATATTTTCCCTAAAGTTGGTGGTAATGAAAATTCAAATAATAAAATTTATGAACCTCCAATTGAAGATTTGAAAAAACAAACTTATTTTACACAATTTGGTAATGGTTCAATTCAAGATATTCAAATTTTATTGAAAAAATATCATTTAAATTTAGGTGAACAACAAAAAACTATTGCAATTGAATTAATGAATATTTTAGTACCAAGATTAGAAGAATTACAAAAAGATTTATTTGAAAAAATTAGAGAAATTAAAAATTTATCAAGTGATTTTAAAAATCAATTAAATCAAGAAATTGCAATAACTGGTCAATATTTAAATGATTATATTGATGTTGTTCGAGCTTTTAAAAATGGAAATTTTAATATTATAAATGAAAATCATAATCATAATCATCCAAATAAAAGAGATCCATATTTATTAAGATTAAAATTAGAAATTCAATTAAAACAACAATTATATCAAGAAAATTATTTAGAAGAAGCATTTATAAATTTACAAATTACTGGATTAGAATTAGAAAAAATTATTTTCCAAGAAATTCAAAATTCATTAAATCGTTATAATGAATTAATTTCACAAGAAATTTTTGTAATTTATAATGATTTAATTAATGAATTACATCAAGGTATAATTTCCAAGAAAAATTTTTTTGAATGGGATGAATTTATTGAAAAAGATTCCACAATGCAAAGTAAAAAAAATTTCTTAACAATTAAACATGATGATGAATTACCAATACCAAGAAAATTAAGTTCAATTAGATATCCATTTAATAAAGATTTAATTTCAAAATGTTTTAGATCAGGTTATTTAAATAAAAAATCAAAATTATTAAAAAATTATTCAAAAAGTTTCTTTATTTTAACAATGAATTATCTTCATGAATTTAAATCATCAAATTTAATTGAAAATTTTACACCAATTAATAGTTTTAAACTTGATGATTGTATATTAACAGAATCAAATGATATGAAATTTACACTTCATATAAAATTTTATGGATTATCAGCAGAGAAAAAATTAAAAAGTCAAAATTTTGTATTTAAAAGAATTATAAATGAAATGGATGAAGTTATTTTTAAGAAATGGATTATTGATTTGAAAAATATGACAAGTTTTAATTCATTTAATGAACGATTTAATTTTATTCAAAATAAAATTTCAAATTCAAATTCAAGATCAAATACTCCAATGTTTGAAATTAATAATCCAATGGAAAATATTGGTAAAATTAATGAAAAATTACAAAATTTAAGTATAACTTCAATTACAAATGAAGCAAGTGGAGAACATAAAGATGTTGGTAATGAAATTGATAATGGTGATTATTATAATAATTATGGTGATAATAATGATAATGGTGGTGATAACAATGATAATGGTGGTGATAACAATTATAATGATAATAATGTATCATCATCATCAATTAATGATTTTAAACAATTTCAACAAAATATAAGTACACCAAAATTAACATTAAAATTACCATCATCAAATCAACAATCAATTCCACAAGTTCAAGTTGAAGAACCGACACCGATTAAAACAACACCATCACAAGATGATTTATTCAAGATGGCCATTCAACATAATAACCAATATTCAAGACCTGTGTCTCCAAATGCTTCCCAATCACAACCACAACCACAACCACAAACTTCACCTTCAACTTCACCTTCATCTTCACCGAATGCACAAATTTCAGGGTCTCAAACGTCTCAAGGATTCCAAGGATTCCAAGGATTCCAAGGATTCCAATATCAATCCCAAAGACCACCATCAATCCAATCCAGCACGGGCAGTACAGGTAGTTCTGTTATACCAATTGGTGTGAATACAGGACTGAAGAAACAAAAATCGCATATTGACTTGAGTGGTAGTTTGTACAGGAAGAAGAAGAACAAGAATGGTGCTAATGCGAACGAACAGAGTGTGGATGGTAAGAGTGTGGATGGTAAGAATGTGGATGACGATGGGTTGGAAAGGGTGTTGGATGCCTTGAAGCAGGATATGTGATGATCCAATATACATTA
>JAKTWW010000264.1:0-14595 GCA_030582255.1 Hansenula subpelliculosa
TTATTTGTGGATTATTTACATAGTAATTTAAATAGAGATGATTAGTTAATAAAAGTTTGCAGTTAATATTTAAGTGAATTAATAGGGCCAAGGAATCTAAGAGAATCTTGAATAACATTTCAAAAAAATTATATGTACAACTGTTGAGCTTAGTTGAAAATACCTACAGAAAAAAAGTTTAATGTAAATATAGTTTTTAACAAGATGGTGCGTTATATAACTTAGGCAGTACAACATCTATTTTCATTCTCGAAAGTATAACCCATGGAGTTTCTTAATTATTATAATCATTATTATTTGAAACATTTATTATCTGCTCAATGAAAGATGATCCAACATTCATCAAAGTTACATTTTATCTAGTAGTCCATCGTCAGTATGAATACCATATTCTAATAATCCAGCTTGACAAAAAATTCCAAAATTAGCTGAATGAAGTATGCTAAAGCTTGCTCTTCAGTATATGATAGGCAGCTAAGAAGCAAAAGTTGCAGTAATTTTAAGCCTCTGTCTGTATGTGAAATTTGGCATATCAAGAACTACACTTCCTTTCTATTCGAACGCGTTGGAAATCAAAAATCGAGGTTTTCCAACGGATCCCAGAAAAATGAATACTCATATATACATTTCATATTATTACTATTTACTGAATTTGTTCTCTGACTTGTGTAGGCGCACCATAATTATCCATGATTTGATAGATTTTAACCTTCATCTCATCAGTTATCTCAACTTCGTTCTCAATCATTGTTGGTATCTGTTCATTAATGAAAGCTTCATTCAATTTCCCTAAATTAGCTTCTTCCACAACATCAATTAATATAGCCCACGGTCTAATGTCATAAATGACTTCATTTGATGTAGCTTCATAACTTTTTAAATCTTCCCAACATTTCCAAAAGTATTGATAATCATGTGCATTTGCAAGTGTTTTCAAAACAATATGTATGACATTATTTGATGGTGTTGTGTTTTGATGGAATAATTCATGTATTTTTTTAAAAGCTGAAGAGATTATGATTGGTTCAGCAGTTGAGGTATTTAATGGCTCTTGTGATGATAGTAGTAATAGTTGTATCATTAATTGTTCATCGATTTCACCTTGTGTTTGGATATCCCAAATTCGCAACAGTTTAGATAAATTATCCAGAACATATTTAAATGTTTTATTGACTTCCTTTAAGGATCTTATACTGTCATCAGATGTTACCTTAGTAATTGATATTGATAGCCAAATAAAGTAATCTAATTGTTTTCTTGATATTGGTTCACCAGCTGCAGCTTGGTGGACCAAAATATTTGCAACTTTTTCTAGTTGATATGTTTCTGAATCAACACCATTTAGTATTGAATAGAATTGAACTTTAAGATCCCAATGTTGTAAACTTGGAGCAACTGGGAATAATTCATTGAAGAACTCAACATATTTGTTATCAGAAGATCCTAGCACTTCACGAGCTTCACCAATTTCCATTGAGCTGACTTCGTTGATTATATACTGTGATATTTTAGCTGACATTTCATTATCATGTTGAATTTCTTCACTAATTTTTCGCAAACCTTCGAAGTCTCCCAATTGTAATTGTTGTGTGGCTTTTGAAAATAAATCAATCTCAACTTCTGTGGAATAGAATCTTCTTTGTAATCCATGGAAAATAGAATCAACATCCGCAGATTCAACATGACTAATCTTCTTTTTATATAATTCTTTTTCTTCAGGTTTACACCATAGATATTCTAAGTTAACAAATTCTCTTCTTTCCTTAGTCATAACATGGATTGCAATTGAATCAACACCGGTGTCAATCATAACCCAACTATTTGGACCAACACCATATTCTGTATCAACTATACTACCTCTCTTGGCTTTTCTCTTCATTCTACTCCTTTGTCTCTTTATACTATTGGCTTTCAACAAACCTTCAATGTGAGGAACTGTGTCAAACTCATGTTTCAGATAAGTATTGAATTCATCAACTGCATTTTGAATATGCTTTTCAGATTTACCAGATACAATAACCATAAAATCAAGATGTGCACTTGCATATAAATCGTTACGATCTCTAATGTCAAAGATCTTGATATTATCAAAACCTAAAACTTTAGCAGCATGCTCCAACATTGGTTGTAATGAAGCTGGTGAACCTTCCGGTAGCTCTGGTATTTCAGCTTTGAATATTGGTGTATCTAACTTGGAAGACTCTTCTTCACGCATATACCAAGGAATATCACCTTCTTCAACTTCTTCCTCTTCAACTTCAACTTTTTGATTTTCTAGTTCCACTTCTTTAGCATCTGGTGTCTCTGAAGTGACCTCTTTATGGGATTCCTCTTCAAATTCTTTGTATTGTTCAGCCTCTCTTGGTTTTTCAGTATTTTCAAGAATTACATCTTCGCCAATCTGTTCCTCTTCTTGTTTGATAGTTTCTTGCTCAGACCCATTTGCTAAACCAAATTGAGAGGAGGAGCTTGGATCATTCTCCCTTATAACTTCTTTGTCCTCATTTTCTTTCAGAACTTGACTATTTATATTCTTATTCTTGAAATCATCATTGACATTGCGGAACAAATTTGATGAACTTATTCCTCTAAAAGCTAATGGAGTTACAGTTTTTCTAGCAGCACCAGACCGTATCAAGTTAGACCTTATTAGACTCGCACAGGATCTTCTAAGCATCTTGATAACTCAGATCTAACGCTCTAATCAACACAAATCTCTCTTTAAAATCAATCTCCAAAACCAAAAGTTTTTCACCCATTAAAAAAAATCGTGTTACATAATCAGAATTCTGCTTGGTAACGGCCACTACGTCTCTGGTTTTTCTACGCGTCTTTATAGAAATTCAACATTTTATAGTATTTCAATAAAGATTGTATTCAGTGATTAGAAGCGGTGATGAGTGTTACGGAGACAGAGGTAAAGCTCGAGATTAAGGCATGGGAGTATAACTTCAGAAAAGAAAATGGAAGAAATCCAACAAAAGATGATATTAAAAAAAATTCAAAAATAGGTACGTCTTTTACGCTAGTTTTACCGTTTTGATTATTTAACAGTTTATACTAACATCAATAGCTTCTAAATACAAGCAGTATAAAGAATTGAAGTATGGGATACCCAAGGATAAACCAAAACCTAAACCAACCTACTCCACACCAACAAAAAGCAGAATAAAACCAATCCCACAATTTCATACACCACACAAAACATCATCACCAATGAAAGAACCAGAAACTCCACTGGACGTGGATGAGTTAGGACCTACTCCTCAATTGAATGGTAGAGTTCTTGGACTCTTCGAAGTGATAACGAGTCCTAAGGAAACACCACAGAAAGTTACACCACAAAAAATCGTTACTGTCGCACAAGAGAGCACAACATTAATACCAGTAAAAAAGAATCTTGATTTTTCACAATTTGATGATGGTAGTGAAGATGAGAAGGAGAATGCTACATCAAATGACTTCAAAACACCTCAGAAACCAAATTTTGCTGTCAAAGTTGAGACACCATTATATCTTAGACCTGGTGGCTCAAAAGAGGTCACTGCATCACCATCTCCAATTGCATCTCAAAGGATAAGAAAAGGTTTATCCACCATAATTAATGAATTTCGTGATATCGAAGCAGAACTAAAATATGGGGATTTTGATGATGATCCAGATATCAAACCTTTGGAAGAAATAAAAGAAGAAGGTGAAGAAACAGAAGGTGAAGGTCCGGTATCAACTTGGAAAAAGAAGAAAACTCAAAAAAGAACAACAAGAAAATATAGAATTAGAGCACGTCCAGTAACTGACGAAAATTCAATGCAAGGAAAAGATGTGAAACAAGAATTACAAAAATTACAAGAAAGTAAAGATGATGAATCAGAATCCGAAGAATCTGAAGAATGGTCTGATGGTCCTGATGAATTTATTCCAGAAGCTCGTCCTGTAGAGACTGAAGCTGATATTGCCAAAAAGAGAAAAAAGATTGAAAGTCAAAATTTCAAGAGATTAAAACTACGTGATGGTAAATCAAAACGTAATTTTGGTAAAAGAAGTCGTGGTTGGTAAACTACTAACATAGTAAATTTAATTTACAAATGCATGTACTAATATACAAATAGCCTCCGTATCAAGATCCATCTTTGCTTTTAAATCATTAATTTGCAGTTAATAGCTGCAACATACCTTCAATTTTTTGAGCTTCTCTTGCCTTTTCAACTTCTTGTGAGATCTTTTTACGTAATGTTAAAATTAGTTCTTCTAAAACTGGAGCCTTTTCAATCATACCACCATGTAATTCTATTATCACAGCAATCCAATCGGCAACTATATTAACACTACGAACATCTTCAATAGCTTTTAATGACCAAGTTAGAATTGGTTCTAAACTTGTTTCATCACGACCATGTAATGATGCTCTAACTTTACCCCTTTTCTTCAATTCTTCCAATACAGAAACTGTGATTTCTTTGGAAACACCAGGAATGAATGCAGAATCCAAAGCTTCACTCCATCTGAATGCATTTAAATGTTTTTCAAAAGTTTTCAATTTTCTTGTAGTTTTTGGTTTATCACTAATGACACGATGTTCTTCTTCACCATGATACTCAGCACCTCTCAACATTTTTTTGAATGCATTTGATTTGACTTGTTTAACACCTTGTTTCACTTTTGGTTCAGTCTTTCTAGTTCTTATAGATAATAAACCTGAAGTTAAACCAGCAACAAAATGTTTCGAATTTGGTGAGACACCACAACTTAAAACACCACCACCAAATTTCCAACCAAATTTAACTTCCCAATTAACTAAATCAAACACTTTAACATGACCATCTAATGAACCAGCAATAATACCTCTATTATCACCAGCATCTGCAAGACATGTAACAGTTTTTTGGAAATTTGCCATTTCATTGACCAATTTCCCAGCAGCCATATCCCAAATCTTGATAGATGGACCACCTGCAGTGACCATACTTGTTGGTGAGATTGGTAAGATATCTTCCACTGGGGAATTTTGTTTGAATTTAGCTACTGGAGCAGAACCAACTCTTGCATCAAATATTCTAACAAACCCATCATAACAACCTGTCGTTATTAAGTTGGAAGAAGGTATGAAGCTAGCAGTACGAATATAATCTTCATGATCATCAAATGATATTATTGGAGATGAAGCACTTGAAATATCATATAATCTTGCAACTCTATCATCAGATGCAGTTAATAAATTTGTTGAAATTGTTGGATGGAATTTAGTGACATGAGTTGGATGTGTGGATGGATTAATAGTGACTAGTAAGGTTCTTGGTTGTATAGCGTCAAAGACTTGAACTAGACCTGATGCATCACCAGCAACTAATAATTTACCATCATATCTATATTCACCACTATAAACTGTATCTTTAAATCTTGAAAAAGTCTTCACTACTTCTCTAGTTCTTGAAGAAAAAACTTGGATTCTTGTACTGCTTGTGATTGCGAAATCATGTGGTGATATTGGATTGAAACATATATGACTGACTGCATTATGTTCTTTAACTAATTGAGTATTTGTATATCCTCTCCAATAACGTTGTTCTGGAGTAGTTTGTGCTGGTAAGACAGGGTTCTTGACGATAGCGACTCTTTGCTTGTTGGATGACATCGTGCTATGTTGTATATGTGAACGAAAATTAGACTATAACCCAAACAAACCGATACACTACAAGTCCCTTTCCAAACTATTTTCATTAACAAAGTTCAATCTCATCTCTGTATAAGCGTAAAAAAAAATTTTGAAAAAATAAATTCGCCCGTTTGAAAATGGCAGATATTCCCATTTTTCGCGAATTCCCGCGAATTTGTTTTGGATTCGAGTTTAAAGGAGATTTCGAAATGTAAATAAAGGAAATTTGTATAGATTTTACCAGAATTCGTATTGGATAGAGTTGTGAATCAAGATGTCAATTGAAAGAGAAGCGATATGGGCACCATTGCCTAACACTACCAGAGCTGTTACTACTCATTTGTCCTACGACAAGAAGTCTGATAGAATTGCTTATGCCGTGAGTATTGATTCCTTTGCCGGTGATGTGTCAATAGACTGAAACTAACAACTTTCTCAAAGTCAGGTAAATCAATTTTTATCAGATCAGTTGAAAAACCAGAAGAGTCTGTTCAATTCACAAACCATACTTATAACACTACTGTTGCGAAATTTGCTCCATCAGGGTTTTATATTGCCTCCGGTGATGAGTCCGGTAATGTCAAGATTTGGGATACTGTTGGTGAAGATTTGATTGTTAAAGGTGAATATCAAATTATTAATGGTCGTATCAATGATATTGCATGGGATGCTGACTCACAGAGAGTTATTGCTGTTGGTAATGGTAAAGAACGTTATGGTCATGCATTCACTTGGGATTCTGGTAATACCGTTGGTGAAATTAGTGGCCATAGTGCACAAATTAATGCAGTCGCAATTAAACCTTCTAGACCTTATAGAGCTGCTACTGTTGGTGATGATTTCTCATTAGTTTTCTACCACGGTCCTCCATTTAGATTCAACTCAACCGCAAGAGGTAACCATACAAATTTTGTTAGAGATGTTAAATACTCTCCAAATGGTGAATTCTTGGTTAGTGTAGGTGCTGACAGAAATATTGTCGTTTATGATGGTAAAACTGGTGAGTTTGTTAAAAAAGTTGGCGAAGGTAAACATGAAGGTGGTATTCATGCTATAAGCTGGGTCAATGATGAGAAATTTGTTACTTGTTCAGCAGATGGAACTATCAAATTATGGAATGTTTCCAGTGGTGAATTATTGAAATCATGGGATTTAGAAAGAAAATTAGAAAACCAACAAGTTGGTGTCATTGCTACTGAAAAATATATTATTGCATTATCATTTTCCGGTGACTTGAATTATTTTACTGAAGATTCTGATATACCTGTAAAAACTGTTAGAGGTCATCAAAAATCAATCACTGCATCAACTGTTGCTGATAGTAAGTTAATAACTGGTAGTTATGATGGTAGAATTTGTAAATGGGATATCAAGACTGGTGAAGCTTCATACGGTGAAGGACATGCCAACTTGGTTTCTGGTTTAGCTTCAACTAATGATTCTGTTTATTCTATTGGATGGGATGATAAGATCAAATCATTAGATGGTGTTTCATCATCTTCAATTCCAGGTCAACCAAAATCAGTATCTCATAGTGGAAAAATAGTGGCTATTGTTACTGAGGAAACATTATTAGCTTATGAAAATGGTGAAGAATTATTTCAAACAAAATTACCAACTATAGCAACTGCCGTTGGTGCTTCATCTTCATATATTGCAGTTGGTTCACAAAATAATACAATCACTTTATACAGCTCATCGTCAGGTTCTAAGGAATTTGAATTACCACCAACAAGAGCTGCTCCAAGTTATTTATCATTTTCACCAAATGGTGAATTCTTAGCTGTTGGTGAAGTATCTGGTAAGATAATTTTATATAATGTTGAGAAAAAGGAAATTCAAACATCAAGATGGGTTTTCCATACTGGTCGTATTAATTCAATTTCCTGGAAGAAAGATAATAACAGAGTTGTCAGTGGATCTTTAGATACAAATATTATTGTTTATCAAGTTGATAAACCTATCAAAAACATCAAATTCCTTGGTGCTCATAAGGACGGTGTTAATATTGTTGAATGGGTCGGTGAAAATGAAATTATTAGTGGTGGTAATGATTCTACAATTAAAAAATGGGTTATTAAAACATGAAAACATAATGCGATAGAAAATTAATATACAAGTCTTGAGTGTGATTCATCTAATAGGAAAAAATTCAGGAACTAACGTTTACGTTCCTTTTTGAATTTGTAGGTTGTTCTACCATTAGCATCCAATACTTTTTTCTTATCACCATTTTTCATACCTTCTCTTTGTATATCCATTCTTTCTTCAACTTCTTTTAATTTTTTTTGTCTTTCTAAATGAGCTTTCAGTTGTGCAAATTTCTTTATTCTCTTTTTATCCAAAGATTCTTTTGGCATAGCTTCTTCATCTAACCTTGGAACAATACTTGAATCATTTTGTAATTGATCTAATCTTAATCTATTTTCTCTATTTTCTAGCAAATTTTTATCAGTTTGGAAAAATTTAACTGGATTAAATTCTTTCTTTGCTTTTTCATCTTCAACAAACACAGTGTGCTTCCCACCACTTTGGAATTTCAAAGTTTTCTCTAATCTTTCAATTTTTTTAAGTTCTTCACTTCTCAAAGTCTTTATATAATTTGAATCTTGTGTCTTTAATAACTTCACTTGATCAGTACTCAAGACTTCACTATCCCTTTCAGAAATAAGCACACCTCTTTCATCGGCCTTTTTGCTTGTCATAGCATGATAATATTCATCAGGGTTTCTAGCTAATGCTTTTTGTTTTAATGATTTCAATGTAGCTTGTTTAGAATGATAATCTCTAGCACGAAGCTGATAATCCTTCTTCTTCTCTAGCAAACCATATCTCTTTCTGTCTCCTGGCTGAGAACGCTCTCTGTGCTGTTTCTTCTGCACATTATGCACTAGTTTGGCCATCTTGTATTTCCCTGCTTGTTGTATGGAGATGTCTTTTAACTTTTGATTTAAATTATACTCAGAAATAAATTTCGTTATGGCTCTTTTAAAAAAAAAAAAAATTCATCGGTTCGGCCAGAATTTCTGGATGCGCTTTATTTTTATAGTGAGAATTTGGCTTCAGACACAAATGAAAACAATGAAATATTGCACCAAGACATCGTAAAAGAAGACCGTGGTCTTGTGGTTTGTGCTCTACGCTAGTTATGAGCATCAATGAAGAAATATCCAGACTAAAGAGCGAAAATGGTGTGGAGTTTGACAGCAATCTCTATGTGGCAGTGATGCTCGGAGCGATAACAAAGAGACACATATTGGTATCTTCAAGTGATCCAAAAACTACACAATCTGAACTTCAGTTGATAATAAGGAGACTTTGGAAACTAGAAATGAAAGTTCTAAGAGTTGGTGAATGTCTCAAGCTTGGGATGAAAGATATAATACAATTCTTTGCCAGTGCTGCTAATGATCAAACCATCAATGCTATTTACATCATTATAGGTATTGATAAATTATTTACTCCGTTACAAAGTGTGGTATTGGAAATTATTAAAACAAAGAAGGTTGAATGTGGGAATGTGACGTATCGAGTTGGCGAATTATTTACAGTTGTTGGTGTGGTGGAAGATTTCAATCAAAAAGAAAAACAATTATTCAAATATTTACAAGAAGTTTTTTGGTTCAAACAACCACACGATCCTTCAGAACAACTAACACGAATTGAAGATAAATGCAATCCAAAAATTAGTATTGATATGATACGACGCTTCAAAAGTCTTGGTGAGGAAATTAATGCGGTGGTTATCGTACCAGAAATGAAGAGATATATTTATGATATTGTGATATTTGTTCGAACACATAGATGTGTCAGCACAGGTCTTCGAGGAAATTGTATCAGAGAATTGGAAGTGCTTTCCAAAGCACTTTGTGTTTTGTTTAATAAGGGATTCGTGATACCGTCTATTATCAAGTTAGCAAGTAGGAAGTTATTACCTTTGGAAATCAAGATGATCAAGCCAGAACATGAACCATCATTACAATGGGGAAGTGATCCGGAATTGGTGAAGGAGTTGATGAAGCGAATGTCACCCCATTTGGTTGTTGAAGATGTTTTGAAGAAGGTTAGTCCACCAGTTTGATATTTATTTCGGAATAAAATTTGGCTCTGAATAGACAGTAACAGACCTTCAATTCAAATATAAGGGAACAGGGAATGTCGTTGAAGCCTTTTAATGAGCATCATAAGCAGATAAACGACAGAATACACATGAGAGACAGGTCTTGATGAGTATTATTGTAGTAGTTCTTTGTAAATATCACTGTCGCGAACTTTCCGCGAATTTGCGAATGTTTGTATACAAACAAATAATCATCTTGCTCACGTCTTCATGAGATAACTTCGATCAGAAGCATTGCAATTAAGTAGGGGGAAGATGGCCGATAAGGAGGTGAGTTATATGTGCTTTCATATGATATTGAATAATTGACTAATGTTATCTGGTAGATCACTGCATTCATCGTGGATACAGGAAAGCCGATGGGTGATTTCCATAACGGACGTGATGTAACTGATTTAGAGTATGGGTTAAGATACGTTAAGGATGTTATTGCTAGTAAGGTAAGTGTGATGGAAAACCCAAAGACTTAACCTAGAGTTGCTGACCATATGTCTAGATCATTAAGGGGAGAAAGACAGATATAATATCATTAGTGGCTGTTGATACAGAAGGTGAGTTTAACTTGGAAACTAAAACGTGAATTGAAATAGCTCTAACAAGAATAGAATCTAATAATAATGCTAAACTGCAGCATGTATCAATTATAACAGACTTCAAGCAGTAAGTTTTACCAAAACTGGATCTTAAAGCCATCATACTGACAACTACAAGACCACTGTTTCCGGATCTAAAAGATCTTAATCTTCAGCCGGCATTGAAAGAATATAGTGAAGATGAACACGAAGGTATCATCAGAGCATTACTTCTTACATTCCAAAATCTTAATACTTATGTCGGTAAGAAAAAGTTCAAGAAAAATATTGTGTTAGTGACAAATTCATATATCGTTCCAGAATTAGATGATGAATATGCAAGTGCTATTGTGGACATTGTTCTAAGCTCAAATATAAATATGGTTTTAATTGGTGTTGATTTTGATACACCGAACTTACCAGAAACAAATTTCAAGAATATTGCATTATGGAGAGATTTATTTGATAGAATTCCAGGATCTGTGTTGATGACAGGTAAGCAGGCCAATGACATTATTGAATATCCAAGTCCTAAAATTGTCCGACCGGTTAAAACATTCACAGGTCAACTTAGAATTGGTGCTGATTTGATTGATGAAACTTTCCAACCACACGATGATATAAGTTGTGTTTGCTTTGAGGTGGAAGGTTATCCAGCTACGAAAGTTGATAGACCACCAGCAAGAAAGACGTTTGGGTTGAATAAAAAGGAAGAACCAGAAAAAATTGTTACATCAAGTGATTATGAAATTAGGAAATATACTGATGATTTTGATAATGAAAAAGAAATGGAAAATGCAGATGAAGATGAGTTAGAATCACGTCCTTATGACATTCAACCAGTTGATAGATCTGAATTATCCAAAGGTTATAAATATGGGAAATCCACAGTGGTGTTACCACCTGTTCTGGAAGAAAAGAGAAAGTATAAAACATCTCCAGGATTAGATATAAGAGGTGTTGTTTCTAGTGAAAAGCTACCAAGGTGTTATTTAACTTCAGAATCCGTCTTCATTGTTGGTAGAAAAGAAAGTTCAAATGACACTAGAGCTCTATCTTCGTTGGTTGATTCTCTTACTGAAATGGACTCATTTGGTATTGCACGATATGTTCAAAAACCAAATGCCGAAGTTCAAATGGTTGTGTTAATTCCAGTTTATATAAAGAAAAATGGAGGTCTCTCAAATAAAAGACGTGCAGAAGATGAAAATTTAGAAGATATAAGAGCCTTGATTCTTACAAGATTACCTTTCTTTGAAGATGAAAAAATTGCAGTGTTTCCACCGTTAACTGAGGTTCATACATCAAGTGGTAAAATATTGAAAGATAGACATAAATTTTTACCAAGTGATGATGCTAAAGATGCAATGGAGAGTTTTATAAACAATATGGACTTGGATAAATTGGATGGTAAAGAGACTGATTTTGAAGGTAAAAAGAGAATATTTAATCCGTTAACTTCTGCTTCATTACTCCCGCTGCCAAACTCTGTTGGG
This sequence comes from Hansenula subpelliculosa, assembly GCA_030582255.1. Classification (NCBI taxonomy): domain Eukaryota; kingdom Fungi; phylum Ascomycota; class Saccharomycetes; order Phaffomycetales; family Wickerhamomycetaceae; genus Hansenula; species Hansenula subpelliculosa. Next base: position 11,842 of record JAKTWW010000264.1, read on the forward strand.
AATCATGATAATTTAGTTAAACCTGCAACGGGTATTCACAGAAGTGAATTAACATTGAAAGATCTTGCCATCAAAAGTTCCTCTTACAAAGGTGGATTACAAGGTTATGTTTCACAAGAAAATATCATTCCACCATTAAATGGTCAATTATTAAAAGATACATTGCCTAATCCTAAATTAGCTCATCAAGCTGAAAGTGATTTGAAGAAGCTGGCCAAGTTATTGGATGTGAAGTACATTGGTAAACAAAATAAGGCTAACAAGAACAATGTTGATGAAATTTCTACGAATGAAGATGAAGAAGAGGAGGAAATTTCATTAGAAGATTTGTTAAGTAGAGGTGCAAGATAATGAATTTATGATGAAATTTTATTTTTTTTGTCTCTTCGTAGCAGCTGGTTTATCTTGGAATAAATTAATCAATTCATCTTTTTGAAGATCATATTTTGATGATGGAATATTTTCAGTGGTTTTAATCAATGATTGATATTTATGACCCAGATATTTCAATGTCAAAACTGATTTCTCATCAACAGTATATTGTGAAGTAAAGATACTAATAGCTGCAAACATCGATTTTGAACAAACATCATAAGGAATCTTCCCATATCCAGTTCCTAAACCAGGTAAAACAATAGTTTCAATTTGATCACTCTTGTCATTTGACGTATCTTTATTGAAAATATCAACCACACTTAAAATCTGCCATGTAAGGTCAAAAACAAGTCTATAAGCAAACAACATTCCATCATTGATTAAACTAACGGGAGTTCTCATTGTAGGAGCATGTATGATACTATTAGCCCCAAGTTTCTCGAAAGCAATTGATCCTTTCAATTCTTCATCAGGAATTGTAACAATTCGTACAATACCTGGTGGAGAATATCCATTTGTCAATTTCTCTCTTATGTATTTCTCACTTTTGGTATGATTCCCATTTGGATCGAATATTTGACCTATGAACTTATCCAATCCACCTCCTAGGAAACCTAATGAATTTCCAGGTGATACAATAGCAGTTCTACCGTATTCGTTGTTAATTTTCAAATCTTGGAGTTTGGAATGTTGGATTGATATGTCAACTGGTGATTCGAACCATGTTGGGTTCAGGTTGAGTTGTGATAGTGAATTAAGCTCTTTGGTGAGTGCTTTGCACATGGTGGTGTTTTGATCCATAAATATAATCTTCATATTCATTTCCAATGGGTTTATTATATCGTGTTGGTACTATATTGTAATAGGTTTCATGAATCTATTGTTTAAAAGTTATAAAACACTGTCTTTTTGGTTAGGAGCCTTGGGATTTTGTGTTTCTTGATTGGAAAAATTAGCATCTTTATAATAATGAAAACAATATTTGACAAATCATTATCAAAATTCCCATGAAAAGAAAAGAGAGGCTATAGACAGATTCAATGAATTGGCAACATGAAGTGCTTGATATAGTTAGTGGAAGATCATTAGAGTCCGGGATACCGACTTTAATTCAAGATCAAATCAGAGAGAGTTATAGTGATGTTAAATTAGATCATTTATTGACACATACAAATGATAGAGCATCGTTGATAGTCTTGATATCTTTATTACCCACTTTGGATGATGATGAATCTGTAAAAGTTCTTGTAACTTTACTAGAAGAGTTGAAACTTCCCTCATTGGAATGGATCTGGTGGATCGATGAGTACACGATGACGAAAAATGAATATAGGATACAGATGGATTTTAAACAACATTCCAAGAATAAATTAGTTGTTATTAGAGAACTGTTGAATATAAGGAATGATTTGAGACAAAAATTTAAATTAGATATTTTGCAAAATGTTGGTATTTATTATACAGAAAGTCCATGGTGTGATTTGGAAAGTGTTGAAATAAGTAAAGAAATTGTATCAAAATTGAAGATCGATAAAGATGAAGATTTGATTTATGAATTGGTGAAAATTCTCCAATTGAAATTCTCTACACTTAAACAGACAAAAGTTTCACAAGCTGGTTATAGGAAATTAAGTTTAAACAATGGACTTAAACCAAAATTAGGATTTAGTGAAGTTGAAGATCAAAGATTCAGATGGAAAACAGAAAACATTGATTCAATCTCATTATTCACAATGTTTTTATCAATAATACCAACAGATGGGAACCAGCTTAAGGATTACTGGTGGATAATATCCCCAACAATTTTAAATATCTTGGATGATCATGAAGGTCCTATAAAATTAAAAGGTGTTGAATTATTGTCACTTTTACTTCCCAAGATTGATGATGGGTTCCTAAGATTGACAGGATTGATTGATATTTTCAATGATGCTATTGCACCATTATTATCATATTTACCAAAATTGACACCTACAAAACAATCAGTATTGATTCAAGAAAAGACATATACTGTTTTAATTGAATTATTTTCCAAGACTCCAGATTTCAAGGATAAGTTGATAATTTTATTAAATTCGGGAATTTATCAATCTATAAACACTGTTCGTGATAATTTTGAAATTTTGATTGTGTTGATTGGTCATATAAATAGGATTGTTGGATTATTAGGGATTACAACGGTGAAATGTTTACCAAGATTATTATACACCATTGGTATGATTATATCTGATCCTTTCATTTATTTACATCAGAAATTGTTTGAAGAAGTATTAGAATGTTTGATTGTGACAATACTAAATGGATGGCCTAGGATTGAAAATCATAAGTATGATATTTTAGGGATGATTATAATGGCTTTTAAGAAGGATGAGAAGTCCA
>JAKTWW010000264.1:14957-44857 GCA_030582255.1 Hansenula subpelliculosa
TATCAATCAATCAATATATTATTCCAAGGGTCCATTAACATTATCTTTCCCAACAGCGACACTTGAAAGACCCCCAAAATTCCCACCAAGATAACTATAAATAAACAACACCATCCAGAAAGCTTAATACTTGTTCCGTGACTTCCATCCCTGGGACCCATCTCCTTTACCCAACACATGGTATCCATCTTTTCCTTCTCCCATTGTCACAATCCCTCCATTTCAGAGTATCGATCTCTTGACACATAAGTTTCGCTCATGATTGAAATTGGGACTCGATTCGGTGATTCTGAAATTTCCAGATTTTTCCACAAAGCGAACAACGAGTGTGTTTCGAAGGGGAAAGAAGACATTGGACAAGTTCTCAGAGTGTCGTGATATACAAATACTACAGACAAGGCCACAGACTATGGGCCCTCTTTGTCCAATCACGTCCCATTACTGCTCCAATGCTCCCATTATCCAGCATTGGCCCATTGCCCAAACGCTGAACTTGGGGAAAGTGCGCCTACGAGAAATTTCTCCTGCATTCCAAAACTCTGGGAAAGTGTTATAAAAGGGAAACAGGATCCAGGGATGGTGATTATGATTATGATGATGATGATGGTTGTTCACTCTTCTGTTGACCATTGTCGATTGGTATACAACTGCTCAGGAAACAAATAGCACAGCGGATATAATCATCGTTTCAGAGGCCTATTATAGCATTACTACAGATAAGCTCTTCTCAAAACTAGTATAAGTTCAAGGGATCACCCCCAGATAATTAATACATTGTTGATCATTAAGCTGAATTGAAACCAACTTCAAATCTACTGACACTACAGCAAAGTCTTTGACAAGTTTTTCATCGCTCATGACAGCTACAGATACACAATCAAGTCATAACGAAGTCCATTCCCATGATTCAAGTTCCACTACAAATCATGATATAAGTTCTCCAGATTTCACAATTAAAAAGGAATTATCCCCTGAAGAATTAAGATCAAGATTGAACCAAATAGATGATAACCAAGATGTTAATTCCCATTCCAATTCCCATCATTACTCATATTCAGATGATAGTTCCAATGAAGGAGATTCTCCAAGACATACAATTCCTCATAGAAGATCATCCGTTGCAACAAGAAATACCAACATGAGTTCATCAGGTTTAAATTTTGGTAAATTACCATCTTCAATTCCTCCTCCAATTCCAGAATCATTACCAACTACTCCAGGATATGAATTAAGTCAACGTATGTTTGAAAATTCATTAATTCCACCTAATTTAAATCGTTATCCAACTCAACAACGTCCAACTTTAAATGGTGATCCAATTGGATCTAGTTCTAATACTCCATTATTAATTAATGAATCAAATTCTCATATAATGTCTGTAAATAATCCTCCAAGAAATTTATACAGAGTTATTGCAACTTGTACTTGGACTTTTGTCGTGGGGATGACTGATGGTGTTCTTGGTTCTTTATTACCACATATTGAAGAATATTATAAAATTAGTTATGCAATTGTTTCATTATTATGGTTAGGTAATGCTATTGGTTATATTCTTGTTGCATTTACTGCACATCATTTAGATAATTATTTAGGAAGAACTAAAATGGCAACATTAAGTTGTACTTGTTTTACAATAATGTATGCAATTGCTTCATCAGGTACAAAATTCCCAATTATGGTTATTGCTTGGTTTTTTGGTGGTATTGGTGGTGGTGCTGGATTAAGTCAATTTAATATTTTTTTATCAAAATTACATAATAGTTCTAAATTTTTAGGATTATTTCATGGAACTTATGGATTAGGTGCATTTTTAGCTCCATTAATAGGTACTGTAATGGTTGATAAAGGTATAAAATGGCATTTTTTTTATTTAATTTTATTAGGTCTTGAAATTTCAAATATTTTTTTTGTAACTTTATCTTTTAAAGGTTGTGAAGAAGATTTAAAAAGATGGGAACATGTTGATACAGCTGCAGCTACTGATGATAATTATCATGATGGTGACAATAATTCAAATAATATTACACCTCCTATTTCAATTGAATCACCTCCTAGACGTTCAAGTGATGTAGAAATGGATTATATCACTTCCAAAAAATCAAAACAAAGAGATGGTGGTGATATAACAACAACAACTAGTTTACAAAATAATAATGATGAAGTTGAAGAAATAGTGGAAGAGAAACATGATTTTAAAGCTGCTTTTAAAGATTATAGAACTTGGTTAACTTGTGCTTTTATCTTTTTTTATCAAGGTTCTGAAGTTTCAATGGGTGGTTGGATTGTTACATTCTTATTAGATTATCGTGGTGGTAATCCATCATCAACAGGTTATGTTTCATCAGGGTTTTGGGCTGGTATTACACTTGGTCGTTTTCTTTTAACATCAATTTTATCCACTAATTTTGGTGTTAGACGTTCCATTATGGTATTATCAATTTTCATCACAATGTTTGACCTTTTCGCATGGTTAGTACCAAATACTATAGCTTCAGCTATTTTTGTTTCATTAATTGGATTATGTATCGGTCCAATTTATCCAATGATGGTTTCATTATTAACAAGAATTCTTCCAAGAAAAATTAGATTTTGTGCATTAGTTTTAGGAACAGCATTTGGTAGTTCAGGTGGTAGTGCTGTACCATTTGCAGTAGGGATGGTTAGTGAATTTGTTGGTACTTATGTTTTACATCCAATTTTTTTAGCATGTTATTTAGCAATGGTTTCTTCATGGATTTTAATGCCTAATATTGAAAGAAAAGGTGCTCAAAGAACATTATGGCAAAAATTTTGGTAAATCAATCTGTATTATATGTTGCTAATACTATGTACAAACTAATATTAATATTTGTTATTTCAAGATTTTCATTGTAGAAATGATTGCTAGTACTAAATGATCGCTAATACTAAATGATCGCTAATGAGTTGATCCATATGATGATGATGATGATGAGGATTCACTCACTTCTTATTCTACTTTCCCAAATGATGTAGACTCTGAATACGACAAACTAACTGAAAATCGTTTCCAAACAACCAAAACAATTCACCCAACAATTTATCACTACCTTCCACAGGATCAACAGTTATACCTCTTCCCTGCATTATCAACCATTCGGTTCATCAACCATTCGGTTCATCAGCCATTCGGCAAGAGTCTGAGTCCTCCTTCAATCCTGGTCCTCCTCCCGTTGGTCTTCTCGTCGCGGATCTGTTTGTCCAGCGAAATTGGTTCGTGTTTTGTGTCTGACGCGATTTGGTATCAAAAGATCCAGTGAATAGACCTCAAATAAAGAGTCAGAAGTAATAGCTTCAACAGGGTGTTAGAGTTGTCATTTGTGGTGTAGTGTTTCTGTTGGTAGCGTATTAGCTTCAGTCTGTCATGGGACTGGTGATTATTGATCGTTGACCAGTTAATTCCAATAACTCTTGTCTCAGACTCAAACGATCATTAGGTTCCAGTCCGTTTCTTAACATGATCAGTTTACCTAGATTTACTACAATTTCTGACTCTGTGAAGCGAAACGAGTGTGCAAATCATGCACAAATGGGTGGGCAAAAAAAAGCTGAGTGGGAAACTAACACGGTCTGCTTTTTGATATTGTTTAGTTTGCAGCAGGTTGAAGCAACTTTGAGTTAACTAAGGTATCAATCTGTGATAATGGAACTATTGTCACCCTTAAGTTCGTGGTTATAATGTAAGGTAGAATAGTTAATTATCACCAAAAGATTATGATGGGTTGAGTTTGTTGTGAAGCTTCAAAACTGGTGATCAAGGCCTTTGAACAAATGTTTCAGATCAGTTGAGTTCAGTTCTTGCTATCTCAAGAGTCAATTGGTTTATAATTCTTTAGAGCTGCCAATGAAGTATTGAAGATCCGTATTCGTAAAGTTCAAAAATGCTTAGAAATTGGTACATCTTTCAAGTATTAAAAAGACATATCAAGTCTGAGACACAATTTAACCCGACAGCTTACGAATTCAATTTAATACATTATTGTATATCCAGGTGGTATCGTGGTACAATCAATTTACTCTCCTGGTGTATTTATACAGCTTATTTCCCACTGATTTATATTTAGTTTTCAAATATGAATATTACTAAAAGAGTATAAGATCAATAATCACAGATTGGAAATCTACCATTCCACAATGAAACTATCATTAGTGCTAACTACATTGGGGTTAGCAACCATTTCTATTGCTTCACCTTTTCATCACAATATTAGACAAGATGTATTACCAGATAATAAGCCACCATTACCAATTAATAGACATGTAGTTTCCAAAAGTTCATCATCAGAATCAAGTCATGAAACTTTTTCAATTGATCCAAAATATATTAAATTAGCAAATGAACAAATTGAAAAAATTCAAAAAAATCAAAAATGTTTTTTTTCAAATGAAGAACTTTTCCAACATGCTATATCATTTGCAAATGATTATTTATATCCAAATAATGTGATTCAAGCTAAATCAATTAATAGTTCATATTTTGCAGATGATGTTGTTGGACGTATTGATGTTACTAGAAATTTTGAAGGTAAAGAATTAAATACAGAATATCTATTCGGTTTATTTTCTCAATTATCAGATAATGATGTTGCAAATTTAATTGGATATTCTTCAAGTTATGACGTTTATGAATTTGTTGCTAATTGTAATGAATATTCAATGTCTGTGGTTAATAATGGTACTTTCCCAAGTTTAAATAATGCAAGTTTACCAATTGCTGTAAATATTTGGATTAAATTAAATGAATATAAACAAATTACACAATATGATTTAACATTTTTAAGATTTGAAAGATTATTTGATGCTATTGAATTAGCAGGTTATAAAGCACTTTCAGGAAATTCAACAGCAACTGAAATTCCACAAGATGGTTATAAACTTTTACAAAAAGTTTTAGTAAATTCAATTTGTAAAGTTCATGAAAAATATTGTCAAAAAGATTATCCACAATATTCATCACAAAATGCATGCATTGATTATTTAATGAATGATACTAAATTAGGTAAAGATTTTGAAGGTGGTAGAGATACAGTTTGGTGTAGATCTTTACATCAAAATATGATTGAATATAGACCAAGTGTTCATTGTCCTCATTTAGGTCCAAGTGGTGGTGATATGTGTACTAATGAAGGAACTGGATTCTTAGAGGTGACTTATAATTATAAAACTACTTTTAAGGAACCTTGGATTGTTATTTAAGGATTTAACATGGGATTTGCTAAGCTGTCATTAATCTTTAAATGAATTGCAGCTTTGTTTAATAATTATAATAATATAATACTAATTGTTCAAGATCGATATACAAATATATGTTTTATATGCTATTCAATGTATTGTTTATTTAGCAATGTAGTCTGTGACGAAGCTGGGGTTTAGTCTTATTCAGATCTCACTAGATTTGATATTCAAAACACCAAGACGGATAAGAATTTAAGAATTTGTTTTCCAATATTGATGACTACATTTCGAAATTCTAGAGGTAGTGCAGTCCCATTTATGGTTAGCATATTATAGCATAGATCTTGTAACCAAATATATATAAAGGAACAGGACAGATAGAAAACTTATGGTATTTTGATAATTACAAGAATCGTAGACCACTCATTTAAATAACATCATACATTTTTTGCCTCTTCATCATCCCCTTCATTATGCTATATACAAAACGACATCTCTATATTCATAATAATTTTCTATTTCTTTGTTGGTTTTTCTTCTTTTGGTGTAAATTCATAATACCATACTTTATTTGGTGGGAAATCTGTTGGAATTCTATGATCTAATGGGAATCTTTTACCTAATTCTTGAGCATTAGCAGCTTCAAACAATTGAGGATCAACTATTTTCAAATCTTCCATTGCATTTTGCATAGCATCAAATTGTTTTGCTAATTGATTTTGATGTATAGTTCTTTTATCTTTTTGATAAACACCCCAAGCTTTTGTTATAGTATCATGTCTTATGAGATCTTCCTTTGATAATTTCAAAACTCTTGGTACTTTCTTTCTTGCACTCATAACTGATAATTGTGTAATGATTTTTTGTTGAGCTGGTGAAACTAAACTCTTATTTTTGGTACGTTTACCACGAACAAATTGAATTGAACCTAATTTCATAGGTATTTGTTCTGTGGATTGAAACCCACGACTCACAGTCTGTATAGTTGTTTTTGTGGTTGATCTGAACATCCTCGAGAGATATGTGGAACTATGGATTGGATCAATATAGATATAAACTAATATGTATCCAAAATTTTTTGATTCAAAGTAGTTTATACCACTTTTTTTTTTCCACCATGTCGATGAAATCTTTTTAAGCAGGTCGGAAATTTGACATTCACTTGGTCATGTGATTACGAGAGCAGTTCCGAGGTACGAATCGAATCATAATAACGAAATATTAGGAATTTTAATTTAGAAAGTTGTAAAAGATAGTTGGTTGATAGTGTGAGCTATCTACTGGAAGATTCCTCATTGTTTCCCTCTTATTCTTGGATATAATCAAGTTCTATTCTGCTCACTTCATTGAAAGTCTAATATTTTAATATGAGTGGATCGCATTTAAGAAGTAACAATCCATTTGCACAAGATGCAGAAGAAGAAATCCAACAACATATAACAGGGCACTCCAATGGTCTTTCAAGACAATCTTCTATCAATAATGGTGTTCCAGACCCTTCCATTCTGGAGACATCGTCGGTAGAATCACCAGCTATAGATGTTGATCATTCAATCCCACAACAATCATCAAATACAACCTCGAATAATGAAGTTCCTACTATTCAAATAGATACAGATAGAAATAACTTGAATGTTGATAATAGCATAAGACACAATAGTACCGGATCAAATCATAATTGGCAAGAGATTCAAGATTCGACCCATGATGAACCACCTCCGGCATATTCTGAAATTGATCCAGTAAGCTCATCAACGACTTCATTGTCAATACAAGATCCTCCTTCAACAACATATAATAGACCACAAGGACCACCTCCTCCAAATTCAGCAATTCCATATACAGAAACATCGGCACCACCATTACCATCCCGTCCCTCGCAATTCCAAACACAATTCTCACCACCCCCAGGTCCTCCACCTTCTCATTCTCATTCACAGTCATTTAGTCCACCTCCAGGTCCACCTCCATCACATTTATTGAATCCGCAACCTGCTAGTCCATCATTACCACCACGTCCTACGTCTCCAAGACTGCCACCTAGACCTAGCTCAAATGCTGCTCCTCCAAGAAGAAATGTTTATCCTGGTGCATCCGGTGCTACTTATTCAAATATTGGTGTGCCACCAAGAAGATAAAATTCAGGAGAAAATTAAGATATCAAGGCTAATGTAACAATATGTTCTCTATAAGCTAACCAAGACGTATAACCCATCTGGGATTGTCAAATTTGTAGTGATTTAAATCTTTAATTTTAGTGCAAAATCTCTATACGTGGAGTGTCCATAACAAATCTTTTTCTTTTCATCAAAAAAGTTCAAAATGATAAACTTTTAATCATGAATATCTTCCAAAACATCAACAAAATAATTAGATACACATTTCATAATGAGTTCAAACTCTTTACAATTCACTATTCCACAATTTCCAAAATTCATAATATCAATTCATAAATTCTCAAATGTTACAAATTCTTCTGAAATCAAACATAATTTAATAAGTGGAAATCAAGAATATAATTTTGCTTTTATAAATTCATATACAATAGTATCTATAGAACAACTTGTGGCTGCAATTTATAGATCATTATTAGATTATACGCAGTTTAAGATAAGAACGAAGACATTACACTCTGAAGTAATCTTCAGTTTATCACAAACCCAAAATGTGAGTATTAAATACGTAAATTGAGAGATGCTACGAATTATACTAATTATATGCAGATTATGGATTCATTAAAAAGATTTGGTATACAGGATGATTCCAAGGAATTGATTGTCATCAATATTTCAGAAAATGGAGCCAGGGATAATTATAATTTAGGTATAATTCATGGTGATGAAGTTAAAGTTGATGATGATGCATTTTTGCAAACGGTTAATTATGAAATCATCAAAAAAGTGAGTAATACGAGAATCCCACCAATTTCGTCTTTCATTACTAACACTTCATTCAGAACTATAAAATTGATTCACAAGATCCAGAATTATTAACCCGTTCCATTGTTAATTTGATTCAACTAAGAGGTCATTAAAAGCCGTTATCATATCACTGGAGTTGCTTTTTCTTGTTCAATAAAACATCCTAAACCAATAAATGCTTCACTTAGTACTCTTTCATAAACTTGTTCGGCTTTGAATCCAGCAGCTAAATAATCTTTTTTCTTTTGTAACTCATCAATGAATGGATCATAATAATCTTGTGAAATAGCAAAATCTTTTGTAAGTACTCTATCACCATTAAATGGAGTGAATGGAACCGTGTTAGCGTCATGATCTTGTTGTTGAGATTGTTTTGAGTTCAATGACTTCATGATTTCATTCAGTTGTCTTCTTCTTGCAGATGATTTCTTCAATAATGAAGTTTTTACTTGCGAAATCATTTGGTTTGTATCTTGAGCTGTAGACATTTTGTTCAAGATTTCTCTCTTTGCTTCTTCATTCATTTCCTTCTCTTCTTGTTCAATTTGTCTTTCTAACATAATTTTCTTTAATCTTAACTCTTTTTCTAATTCTTCTTGTTTCTTAAAATCTTCAAATTCTTTTTCTCTATTTGTATTATTTTCCATAATTTTACTCTTGTTTGTTTCTTCATAGACTGATAACTTAGCTTCAGTTTCTTCGACATCAATCTTATTAACTAAATTGAAAACAATAGACTCAACTTCTTCTAAGTATTCATTATATTGGTCTAAATTATCAAAATCATCACCACTTTTGTTAAAAATGTGGAAAACTCTTTTCCTTATATCAACTTCTCTTTCAACACCTATATCATCAAATATTTGAGTCTTGAACTTATTCTTTCTTAGTGTCTTATCACATCCCGGGTAGGGACATGGTGCAGGACCCAGTGAAAAAATTCTATCAACGCAAGATTCACACATCTTGTGATAACATTCAGGATTAACCAAAAACTTCATATCTGGACTCAAGTAACGATCTGTTTTACAGATTGGACACATGTCCTGCTGTCTATCCTCTAAAGAGGTGTTAGTGGACTCATTACTCAAAGATGTATTGAGTGACGTACCCATTTCCAATACCATTATGTCTTATTCTATTTTATGAAGTGAATTCTGATTAACATTGGATTAATAAACGAGCAATTCGATTGAATTGATATCAAATTTAAACATTTTTGTATACAATTTGGAAATTTTCATTATGTAAGCGACAACCACGAATTTTCGCGGTGACAAATCAAAATTAACTTCAATTAACTTGATTATTTCACTGTTTTATAATTGTAAGTTTGGAATATTGTATATACCGATATAATGTCTGAAATAGATGCTTGGTTATCTTGGTGGCGTTTGCCTTTCTATTTAGTACGAACTGCTTGGATCGGACTGGACTGGCTTGCATTGGATGATGAGAATATGATATCAATCAGTGGCTCCCCATTAAACCATAATGTGTGTCATAAAGACCTTCATTTGAATTAACACATTTAAAGTAGGAAGAAGCTATTAAGTCACAAATGCGAGAGATAGCTTGCCTTATCTATTTATGTTCACTCTCAAGGACTGAGTTGAAACCTAACGAGAGTTGCAATTGGGTCATTTTGTTATTATCGCGAGATTAATGACGTAGAAGTTTGATTCGTTCCAATGACCTCTCTTTGTCTCAATTTTTGATAAAGAAATGTGATACCTTTCATTTAATAGAAGGCTATACCACATTTTTTCAACTTATGAGAACTAATATCTAATTGGTGGTGACACTATTGTTTTGTGTGAAACATTCACTAACATTTCTGTCGATATTGAAGCATTATTCTTTTCATGAAAGTTTTAAATCATCTTTGAAATGATAGTTCGACTATACAAATTTTCTACACATGCTATAATATTATCAAAATTTTTCAACATATAATCAAATGATTAATTCTTTTTTCAGGGCACTATTTGATAAAACATTAATACCCCAAGTTTTGGAAATAAATCGCTCTTTCGACTTCTTCTGGCTTGAAATAATAACGACTTCCACAGATCATTGAAGTGTTCAATTTTTAGCTCAATAATTACACGTACAGGTTTTTACAATCTTTTATGAAAAAAGCAAACAAGCAAACACAAACCTAGTTCATGGTATACATATTATACATCTATATCTATTCATCTTTCAAAGCAGCATAATAATTGATCAAATCATATTCAGTTAGTAAAGTTTCCTCTCTATAAGCAACTCTAATATCAGGAACATTTGTTTTTTCAACATCATTACCTTCAACACCTCCTTTATTAAAATCAGAACCTAACCAATGTTTTTTGATATTATGTTCCCAACCACTTTGAATAACTGAATTCTTGGCTAGTTCACACATATCAACATTTGATAATTTATAAATTTGTGCAGCGACTGAGTATTCTTCAATCAATGGTTCTCTGGTGTATGAAAATTGTAATGGATCATCTGTAGATAATGAAACGTTTAAACCTCTTTTGAAATAATATGGGAATGGATTTTTATCATATGTTAAAAATAATGCATTATTTGATAATGGTGACATTGCAATACCAATTTGATCCAAATAATACAAGTATTGAACAAATGGAATTTTTCTCAACAAGATACCATGAGAAATACATTCTGAGGTTAAATATGCACTGATTAAATGTTCAGGGTCACCTGCTTCACCTGAATGAGGTCTTAAAACAAATGAATTAAAACCACGAGTTGATCTATAATTATTCAATTGTGCTAAATTAGCATATAAATAATATAAATAATATGAATATGGTGGATTTTGTGAAGTATCCCATAAGCTTGGGACTGGATATTTCTTATGAAATCTTCTATCAATCTTGGATTCATCATCAACTGAATCAAATCCAATAACTCTTTGTAAGAAAACATGTAATTTTGGGTTCTTAGATGGATCTTGTGAAACTTCAAATAACGGTTGGAATAAATTTTTAATAATATCTTGAAAATTTTTAACAAGTCCTGTTTTTTTATAAATATCATATAATCTTGGAACTTGAATTAACCATCTAACATTATGACTTAATAATTTATTATCAATAACCCAATCAGCTAATTTAGACCATTCATCAATTGAACGACCATAAATTGAAATTCTATATTCACACATTTGATATTTTGAATTTTCTAAATCACTGAAAACTTGCTTTGTTATATCTGCTAAATATTTACCTTTGATATAATTATCTGTTTTAAGGAAAATTTCTCTTAATCTTGATTCACCAATTGGATTATATTTTAAATTAAATTTATCAAATCTATGAAATGTATCTTTATGAGCATGCATATCTAAAGTATCAATAGATAGATCATATGCTGTTAAATTTAATGATTGGAAAACTTCTTCTAATGTCAAAACTTTGCCATCTCTATAAATAACTTTTTCATCAGCATTATTTTTAATCTTATGTTTAATAAATCTCAATAAATGTTTTTGATTCATACATGCAGAATGATGAACATGTGTATCAACTTTTCTAACATTATAGAAATCTCTATGTGGATTTTTTTTAGAAACTGAAGTTTCTTCATAATCATTTAAAAGATAATATAAATTCCATCTTGCTTCTAAATATTGTAATCTTCTAAATGCAAAAGATTTTGCTGGTCCATCTGATGAAATTGCCACTATTTGGTCCAAATCAATATAATATTCTTTTAATGATGGAACGTTGACAATCTTTTCAGCCTTATTGTTATCAATAAATTCGAAAACATCATCATTATTCAATTTGAAAGAAACATTCTCATCTGCTGGTGGAATCTGACATTTTGTTATATCAAAAGTTTTGGAGTCTGGTTGAACTTCATCAGGTAAGATTTGTTTATTATTATAAGTTGGTCTTGGTGGTGGTGGATAAATTTCCCAATCTTCTTTGTTTTTAGGATTTTGATCTGGGATTTGTAATGAAATTGATTGATATTTTAATCTTAGGTCACGACATTTTTTAATATTTGCATATAGATCAATCAACTCAGGCGAAGGGGTTTCATTTGATTCATGATCATGTTCATTAATTGCTCCTAACTTATAAGAAGTTGATAATTTGGTTTTTGGTAATGAGGCATTACTTGCTTCTTTTTTCAATGTCTTGTTTGGAGAATTATCTAATTTCAAAGTTGGAGGTGGTGGTGGATGACTGAACTGAGCAGATGAGCTTCTTCTGGATTTCTTCTTTTCATTATCTTTTAATGGAATCTCTTCAAAGGCTCTTAATTTAGCATCTTGATCATGAATATTCTTATCTTCAGCATAGGAGAAATTTGTAGATAATGATTGATTCACCTTATCAAACTCCACATCTGACAAATCATCCTCATCATGAAAAACATTATTACCATTTTGGTTCAAATCACTTTGAGAAGAATCATTTGAATTACCAGCTTCCCCTTCATGGATCAGTGAGGATCTTGTATTATGATCCAAGGACAAGTTGGATAGGTCTTGACTGATATTCATATTCACAGCGAGGACCTCCTTGAATTAACACGAATTATAACCACGATACCGGGATGGATCTTTCAATGGCGGTCTAA
Source organism: Hansenula subpelliculosa (assembly GCA_030582255.1). Taxonomy (NCBI): domain Eukaryota; kingdom Fungi; phylum Ascomycota; class Saccharomycetes; order Phaffomycetales; family Wickerhamomycetaceae; genus Hansenula; species Hansenula subpelliculosa. Next base: position 27,677 of record JAKTWW010000264.1, read on the forward strand.
GCTTCGAACGATATACTTTGTTTCCAAGTTTAAATGGTGTCAATTAAAGATCTGTTGATGGTTTTTGGGAGTGCAAAATTTCCAAACACCGGGTTAGTATTTTATTGACACGTCCTTGTGGCAGATTGGATTTTATCAGTGAAGTTATGAGTTCAAGGGATATTGTGGATGATTAGGAGTCTGTATCGTACCTAAGTTGTATGGAGTTGACACTTTAGGGATGGCTCCATGTCTTCTTTGATTTTGAAATGGCTTACAACTGTGATTAAAGCTACTAAATGTTTTAGGGAGCAGTTTATCAAAGGTACGTCGGAAAAACTTGAGTAAAAACAAGCTTTATTATTAATTAGTGAAACCGATACCAGCCGTTAAACTAAACTTTGAAATGAATAATAAGGTCTCTTCAATAATAAAGGATCATGTCATTTCAAAATTCTTCTGTATTTTTCTGCTAAATTCATATCTTTGTGCTTGGGCTTTACAGCATCAAATCCTTAAGTGACTTGGGGCTTTTTTCAATAACGTTTTGTTCAGATACATTCAAAATTTCTAATTATATTGGCTATTTTTTGACACTTGTATTATGCAATGATTGTTCTTTTCATTGTGGATCAAGGCGTAAGTCTTTTAGGTCTGCAGTATCTTTCATGATCATATCTAGGGATTCAATCTGGGCCGGTTTTGAAAGCTTCTAAATAATAGGATGAACATAGAAGGACTCAAGAAAGAAATATACTAAAAGCTATCAGAAGCCGTGATGTTTGAAGTACGCTTTTGCTTAGAGATGCAAAGTTGATTATGGCTTTCATTTATCGAGACCGTTCTGAAAGCTGATTGGTAAGGGTTACTCATGATATCATCTTGTGAATTTAATATGTTTGAGTAGACTAAAATTGGGATAATGTTTGCTTTGTTGAATTTCATCAAAAATAGTGCAAAACATAATAGCTAAGAAGTTTTTTATTTCTTATGTGATATACTGGTCGCTGACTTTTGCTAATGATACTATTAAATAGAAAATAGCAATATAGATATTATTTACAGAGTTGATTGAAGAGAGATCTTTTTACGATATAGATATTATTTACAGAGTTTATTGAAGAGAGAACTTTTTAGGGAATTCACCCATTGTTATGTTTTTTTTTCAAAGATGTAGCTCAGATGTTTTGCATAATCATGGGTATCTTATTCTCTTTAACTCGAGGTAATATTTAACTATCAATCCAATTACAAAAAAATTTATAAGACATTATTATAAATAGAAATCAACTAATAAATACTGTTAGAACAATAATTGGGATCATCTATGCACCATTAAATGACCTAGAAAGCTTCTTTATAAGCTTTTGTTAATCTTTGACCAACCAATTCAATGAATTCCTCAGTGGTGACATAACTTTCTCTAGCAGTTTCTCCTCTTGCTAAAGCTAAATCTTTAGTCATTTTGCCATCTATTTGAACAGTATCTAAAGTAGCTTTTTCTAGCAACTCACCAAATTTAACCACGTCTGAAGTCCCATCTAATTTTCCTCTTTGAATTAATCCTCTTGACCATGCAAAAATTGAAGCAATTGAATTTGTTGAAGTTTCTTTTCCTTGTTGATGTTGTCTATAATGTCTTGTAACTGTTCCATGAGCAGCTTCAGCTTCAAAAGCTTTCCCATCTGGTGTCATCAAGACAGAGGTCATTAAACCTAATGAACCAAAACCTTGAGCAACTATGTCTGATTGAACATCACCATCATAATTCTTCATTGCGATTATATAACCACCTTTTGATTTCAGCATTTGTGCAACCATATCATCAATTAAACGATGTTCATACCAAATCCCATTATTATCGAAAAGTTCTTTATATTTGGTTTCATATAATTCTTCAAAAATATCTTTGAAACGACCATCATATTTTTTCAAAATCGTATTCTTTGTAGTGGAATAAAGGTTCATTCCTCTTTCCAAAGCTAATTTAAAACTTGATTCAGCAAAATCTGTAATTGACTCATCTGTATTATACATTGCTAATGCAACTCCTTTCCCAGGATATTCAAACACTGGTAATTGCATTGTTTTACCACCATTTTTAGGCTTGAATACCAATGATAATTCACCAGCTTCAGGAATCACTACATCAGTTGCTCTATATTGATCACCATAAGCATGTCTTCCAATGATGATTGGATATTGCCATTGAGGAACAATACGAGGAATATTTGGAATAACAATAGGTTCACGGAAAACAGTACCACCCAAGATGTTTCTAATGGTTCCATTTGGTGATCTCCACATCTTCTTTAGGTTGAATTCTTTAACACGTTGTTCATCAGGAGTAATTGTAGCACATTTTACAGCAACACCATATTTTAAAGTAGCTTCAGCAGAATCCACAGTAACTTGATCATCAGTTTCATCACGGTATTCAATTGAAAGATCGTAATATTTTAAATCAATATCCAAGAATGGTAGAATCAATTTTGAACGGATCAAGTGCCAAATGATTCTTGTTTGTTCATCACCGTCCATTTCGACGATTGGATTCTTTACTGATATTTTGGACATGATTCAATTGATTATATGAGATGATTGTTTCTGATTGAGTGGGAGTTCTCTTTATTAATAATGTTTAGCTTTTCCAAAAGATTGATAGATGTTTAAAAATCAGGGATCCCACCAGTAATTTATATACTTTTGAGGCCTGCCCCTGGTTAAATCATTGACTCCGGGGTAGACTAAAATCCACAAACGGACGCAATAGGATCATCAGCTTCCCATAACTAAGAACTGAAACTCCACAAGTACCATAAACAACTCCTGAGTCGCATCCGACAATTGAATTTCATCTTATGTAAACAGTGTCAGCTTTTGCAACTTTTATGTCAGGTTCCTTTAGCAGTTGCTTTAAAAGCTGAATTGACTTTAAAATCCGTTATTTCGTCGGATTTGTGCGGATGCTCGCTCAAATGGGATTACGTAAGCGCTGAGTCACAGCTATAGCTACAAATCCAAAATATTTGTATAGCTCAGAATGTTTAATTCATCTCTCATGGTAGAAAGGTATATCTCCAAACATATCATAGGGACTTGTATCACCCATCAACTTATCAAAATCTAGCATCGCATATTGATCATCATTCAACAATAAATCTTCATTTCCTGGTAGAACATTACTTGATGGTTGTCCTGGATTATTACTCATCATTTGAAACCATAATTTATCAATCTCAATATTTGATAGTTCTGTATTTTTCATATGAATTGTGGAATTTGTTGGCGTGGAACCTGTTGATGAAGATGAAGCTGGGACAGGACCTGGACCTGAATCACCACCTGAACCTGAACCTGGACCTGGACCTGGGGTTTTTGCTGTAAGATTGTTTACATTGATTTCTGATTTAGTTGCACCTGACATTGATTTAGCTTTGTTTTTCAATTTATTTCTTAAAATGGTTTCATATTGTCCATTTTTAACTAATGTTAATATTGATTCTATTTCATTTATGGACATGGTTGTTAATTCATTATAATTGGGAATGGCTTTGAAATGATTAACTTCTAATTTAACATCACGAGATTCTCTATTCATTGGACTTTCCTTATCCCATAGATTATTCTGTTCATTTTTCAGTAAATTGTAGATTAAATTATGAGATTTACTAATTCTCCATGAATGATAATATATTGAACTCAGAGAATAGAAAGTATCTCTAGCATCTCTAAATTTTAAAAATAATTCATCTCTCAATTGTTTAATTAACTGAGATCTTGGTTGGGTCTTAGGGTAACTATATTTATAATCCAATGTTCTTGAAGTAAATGCAATAACTAATTGATTTAATTTTTGTACTGCAACAAGTATAGTTGGAACCAAAATTAATTGTGCACCAAACCCGAAAATTGAATCAAAATAATTAGTTTTACCATTATTCATTGACGTTAAGAAAATATTCAATGGCAAAATCTCCATACTAATCTTGAACATTTTGTGTAAAATTTCAAAATCACTATTTCTTAAATAAATATGATAATAAATAATGTATAATGATGTTTTCAATTCAATATAAAACTTGAACTTATAAGTTTTGATAATTCCATCATAAACTGAAGCATTTGGTAAGTCTAATATCCATTCAATTCCAACAAAATTTACATCAATAAATTGTTCCAATTTTTCAATTTTGGGCAGTAATTCTGTTAAATTACATAGTTTTTTCAAATTTAAAATATCATCCAAAATATCACGAACCAATTCATTAATCAAATCATTCATTTGGAAATTATGCACCACGGCTTTCCAAATTTCTATATTAACAATATTATGATATTCCATAGCTTCTTCCAGTTTGGGTAACTCAGTATCATAACAATTTGTATTAATCAACACGGGGTTTCCCATGGTTAAACTTTGATATAAATCTAATGAAACTATTTCATGCCAAACCATTCTCCATAAATTATGTAACCTGAAATCATTTTTTAAAGGTTCACTGTGTTTCATATCACGATTTAATCCAATCGAATTACCCATTTGTAATAACATCCCAAGGAAAACTTCACTATCACCACCATCTGATCCATCACCATCTTCTGGTGCATATTTATGATATAATCTCATGAATAATGAACATTGTAATACTGGTAGAGCACCTCTTCTTAATAATCTAAATTGATTCAAACACATCTGTGCAACATTTATGAAATTTAATCCAATTGGTTTTGACAAGATATATTGTTCTTCAATAGAATTTGTCACTGTAGGAATAACACTTAAAAAAGTCAATCTCATTATGATTAACAACATCCCCATATATGCAAAATCAAATCTTTTATTAATTTTAACATCATGTCTTCCAGTGATCGGATCTGTATTAATTATATCTTTAATACGTTCTCTTAATTTCTCTTCTGTCACAAATGGTATAAATCCAGCTAATATACTTGTGAAAAATTTATCAACTAATAACCAAATCAATTTTTCTTCGGGTAGAATTTCTTGAATCTTCTTAATTGTCTGAGTTTCATAATCAATAGAACTAAAAGGTTGAGTTTCAGTTCTATTTGTTAATTTAACTTCATCTAATCCTTCATTTTCAATCAGTCTTGTCTTGAAAGCTTTATCAATATGTTCATTTTTACCTTCTTTATCAGGATCATCAATAATCAATTGCCTGACAAGATCTGAAGTGGTTAAATTTTTATGACGTAGTGGTGATAGTGTATTCTTCTCTTTACGGATTTTCAATAATGAAACTCTAAGAAAAGGATCTCTTGTGATTACACTTGCAAACGATAATGGACCTGATGCAATCAATCTACCAGCACGTATCAAGATTGGTTCATTTGTATCATAAAATGACATTTCCATAGTCTTTTTAGCTTGTTGTTCCTGCTGCTGCTGTTGCTGTTGCTGTTTTTGTTGTGTTTGACATTGTTGATTTTGTGGTGGTAAAGACTGAATTTGACCACTTCCACGCAAATTTGATTCTAAAAAGTCAACTTTTTCACGAAGTTTAAATAATTCTTCACTTACATGATGACCATTACCATTTTTATTGCTGGGATTGGCCTTATTGATTGTATTTTCATTGTTGATGGCATTTGTACTATTAACAGCGTTCCCATTATTTACGGAAACACCCTGATCCCCAGTACCACCAACGGAGCTAATAGCACTATTATTTCTTGAAGGTGTATTATTTGACACATTACTTGGTGTCAAACTACCATCACGACTCTTATTACCCTTTGGAGGAATTGAAATATGAGCCATCGGTATAGTAGCAGCACTCATATAATTCATATTTGGAGTAACATTCAACGTTTCATTTTCCCAAGATGGTTCTTGATAAGTGCATAGATGTTGTAGCTTATTTTTCACACAAACTTCGCAATGTGGTCTTGATTTATCACACTAGATTGGTTTATTGTTAGAATAATTTTTCACAAGTAGTAAACACTAAAACATACCTTAACTTTCTTCTTACGACATTGTGAACAGGATGTGACCAACCTCTGTCTCTTCTTTGGCGGTCTCGAAGCGTTACTGAACTGAAACGACATGCTTATGTACCTTTGTCTAAATTCTGGGGTATATTATGTCTTGAACGTTTGGTTTTGATGTTGTTTTGGATTAAGGAACGGAGTTGAAAGCGTTTTGAGCTTTTTTATCAGTTGAAATGAATTCGTTGATAAATCCGAATCAGGAAATTTGATCTATCGGTAAGGGACACTTGGGTATAGAGATGTGACTGGTTCTGGGTGGATATCTGATGAGAATGAGACCTGGTAATGGTGTGTGTGAAGGTTGGTCTAAAGTGTAGGATGCTGAAAGTTTATTTTACTGGTTCTTCTTGCTCAATTAAATAATAATTTTTTAATGAAAAATTAGCAAATTTAAAATTTATAATTTTAAATTACTATATATATGTCGTAAATTTGTAATTATTTAAATATTAATATTATTTTTGAATTTATTTTTATAAATATAATAATGATATATTTTATGAATGAATAATTTAATTGATTAATATTATTAATATTATATTTATTATATAGCTGATGTTGCAATCGACATTATATATTTCGTAATAATATGATATATATATATATAATAATTTCACAAATTGCACTAGTTGGAAAAACTACAGAACATTGAAGCCAGGACAGTCCTGACAATCCTGCTCCCGGGACTCAAATAGCAGCACACTATCCTATAGAATGAATCGATAATTCAAGATCATCAATAATTGAAGGTCTCGGTTAATACAAAAATTCCGCTTTAATTGTTCTACTAAAATACTACTACAGGTCAAACAATTAAATAAAGGCATACATTAACGTCAATCATAAAGTAGAAACCTCATCTGGATAAAATGAAATCAAACACTTTCGGCTTCTCTATCCTTAGCAGCTTCTGCATATCTTTCCATAATAACATCAGAGGCGATGCTTGGATCCAAAGTACCACCAATCTTTTTTGGTCTTTCAGTGGTTTCATCAAGATATTTTTGAATGTGAGCTTTTGATAATGGTTTACCAGGAGTTTCAATCCAATATTCTTTTGCTTCATGGTCTTTTAGATTTGATGGAACTTCTGGCATATACAAACCACAGTATACTGGTGTATTTGGTTCTTGTTTCCAACTATCTTGTAAAGTACCATAATCCAAGACTTGATAACCTATATTATTTATGAATTCAGTGGCAATGGACTTAGCTTCCTTATCGTCACCAGCAATTGGTAATGTTGTTTGCTTTGCTGTATCTTTTGTAGCATTTGTTAATAAATGGATTGAATCAATATTATTGAACACTTTAACTGATTTATTTGAATCATCCAAGTATTGAGCAACATATTCACAAGTTGTTAAAGCATTTGATTGTAATTGTTTAATATCACCATCTCTCATTGGATAATAATTTGAAGTATCTAATATAACTTTATTCTTCATTTCCAAGCTTGATAACAATTTGGAAACAACAATTAATGGCACAGATAAGACCACAATTTTAATATCATCATTCTTAGCAATATCTTGTGCAGTAGAAGCACTTGATTGAGGTCCTAATTTATTGACCCAACTCTTTAAAGATTCAGGACCTCTACTGTTACTGAGAACAACATTGTAACCTGCATCAACAGCTAATTGAGCAACGTCACCACCGATTTGGCCGACTCCAATGAATCCAATTGTTTGTGTCATATTATCTTTTTTTTCTTTAATTATTTATATCTCTTGTGATAATCTTTATCATTTGAAAAGTCTTGAAATATGGAGAGATTTATTGCTTTATATATGATTTTCTCGAACAATTTCAATGTTGCACATTTTAACAATAGAATTTCTAAGCATTTATGCTTGCTTCGGATCTTTGAATTATTAGCCGAAACCATTCAGTAGAACAAAGCCTCATTACAACATTTTACACCATGAAGTTAATGACAATTGCTTGATATCATGTTTAATATTTTAGGATAATCAATTAGCTTGGAGATGAAGTTTTTTAAATGGAGTTTGAATAGATGAGCTGTATCAATTTATAAGCGATGGGACTCTTTTCCGGGATTTGTGAAGATGACGGGAAAATCAATGATAATGGAACATCTAAAGAAATTGAGACCAAGAAATGTCATTATGGAGTACATGTATTTGTTGTATGTTCATAATAAAGTAGTCGAAGAAAGGAAACCTGTCTTGATATATACAATAATGGGTTAGTTTTCATGTAATGGAAAACTGTAGCGATGAGCGAAGGGATAAGCTATGATATAAGTCTACTAACTCAATTTAACTAAAACAATGAATTAAAATGATATAAATTAAACTATATAAATGCAATAATGTTTTTATTTATAAACTAGTAGTGTGATATTTTCCTATGATCTACCAGCAGCCTTTTCTTGAGCTCTTTTACCGTATAATTCCATAATAATTTCCAACCATAATTTAGGGAAATCTTTTGGATTACCACCCAATGGAGTCAATTTTTCAGCTTTATCAATTAATTTTTGTGCTTCATCTTTGGTTAATGGTTTACCTGGAGTTTCAATAAAGAATTTTTTAGCAGCATCATGTTCTAAACCTTCTGGAACTTCTGGGAAATAAGGTAAACCATAAATTGGAGTACCTGGTTCTGATTTCCAACTATCTTTTAATGAACCATAATCTAAAGTTTGGAATCCTAAATCGTTGATAAACTTAGTTGCAATTTTTTTAGATTCTAAATCATCACCAGCGATTGGTAAAGTAGTTTGTTTTGAAATATCTTTTGTAGCATCAACGATTAAATGAACTGAACCAATGTTATTGAAAACTTTAATCAAATGATTTGATTTATCCAAGAATGAAGAGACATATTCACATGTTGTTAATTCATGAGTTTCTAAGATATCTAATTTACTGTCTCTCATTTGGTAATAATTTGAAGTATCCAAAATAATTTTATTCTTCATATTTAATTGTGGTAATAAAGTTGGAATAACATTTAATGGGACAGATAAAACAATTATTTTAATATCATCATTAGAAGCAATATATTCACGAGTTTCAGCTGATGATTGAGGACCTAATTTATTAACCCAATTGGATAAAGTTTCTGGACCTCTACTGTTACTAAGAACAACATTATAACCAGCATCAACAGCTAATTGTGCAACACCACCACCGATTTGACCAACACCGATAAATCCAATTGTTTGAACCATTTTATCTTTATTAAGTAATATTGTTGTAGTTATAACGTCTTTTATTGATTCAATAGTATAAATGTGTTGATTATCCATGCAGTGGGGATTTGTTACTTTATATATAAATTTTGTTATTTCCCATGTTAGAAGCACTTGGAACCCTGTAGATTTCAACTTTCCATCAATTATCAAAACAAATCCTTCAATTCTTCCTCGGTTTTGAAATATCAATGCAATTTTATTATTCAACTGAAATTTCAATCTAGATTAACACGTTAACCATCTTTCTAATCAACGGGCATAGATGGACTTTCATTTTGCTTCCATATATGAACTGTTTTTCTAAAATTTTCAATTTCGCAACGGTTATGTCAAATTTTGGAGAGCGGACATTGGACGGAGCGGTCGAAATTTTCTTTCCCGGCGATTCGATTTCTAAGCGCGCAGCTGAAACGGCGGAGATATCGGGAGGAGTTGTCGGATTTGGCGGAGATTTAGGACATGTCGGAAATGTTGGAAAAGCGCGAAAAGAATTGCGAGAATCCGGGTAACGAGAAAAGGGGAATATTTCTGAATTGAAAGGGCGCCTTTTCCAACTTCTTATTTTGATATTTTTTGTTGATTGTATAAATTCCATTCCAAGAAACGTGTCAGCAATACCTAAATCTTTCCTCTAATAAACGTCACTCGTGGACGTTGCGTGAGGAATTAACAGATAGTCTAGACTATAGATCTGTTTATACACTGATACTTTAGTTATGCAAGTGTTGAGATCTGTTGAAGTTAAGGCTAGTCTGATTCCATGTTGAAAGTTCTTTCTGTATCTTGGACTGTGAAAGTTCGAGTCAGTTTGATGTTTTTCAATGTGAAGATATGTTCTTTTTTTTTTGTTTTTTTTGATACAATGATTGTTGTAACTGAATGGTTTTTAGTTTTAAACCCTCAGAGGGCTCGGTAATACTACTCGACATTCAGTTGTGATTCCTTGATTATTCATTCTAAAGACTATACATTTATCACCTGTGATTACCCATTTATATATACTTTTCTTATTCTATTAGAAAGTGAAGTACTGCCTCAAAAGCAATAGCCTACATACCATCATAGCCTACGTACCACAACAATGATTGTTGTTTCTACTTGATTTTTGGTGTATAAATACGATTGTGATAATAATATAGATGAAGTTTCACAAGAGTGTAGGACAGTAAATTCAAGAATGCATAATATTAATTTCTCAATTATCAGCTAATCGGAAATAATGAGGTAATCTCAAATATGAGCTATACGACAATCTTGATACATCAATGATTATACAACATAATAGGGTTGTAGTTGTAAAGCGATTGAAGTTTTGAAGAGAAGTAGAATCTGATTGATATGTAGAGGAGGCCGTACAACTTGTGAGAGGAACATTGTCGGCTAATTTTGATCTGTATTAGTTGTGAAGGCCGTTGATAGCCCCAAATAATTGAATTTTACAATTTCTTCTCAAAGTTAGCTGCAATTAATTATCTGTTGATATATAAATAAAAGAACTATATTCAAACTAGTGAACGGAGAAACATACACAAGGATTGTACGTGAGAAAAAAACAAAAAGAGCACATCATGTCTATGGATGTCCTGCACCGATCCCAATAACAATCAACCACCCAACCACATATGTTTCCTCATATATTTGATGAAATACCTTGTCCATTGTACTGATTTGGCCCATGGAAGCTGATCATCTCCGGGTGACACTTTCAAATCTGCATGCGAATTCGCGGAGCATGGCTTAACAATAAGCTTCCGACCCAAGACATCATCATGATAACCTCTTTGTAAAAGAGAGATTCCATTTTTGTTTCGGAAGCAGATACCTGAGATGTCAAACATAGGTTATAACAATCTAGAAAGGGACCTGAGCATCGGTTCTCCTATACAAAAGAGAGCTAGAGTCACCAAATCATGTACAATATGTCGTCAGAGAAAAATCAAAGTGAGTATTATTGATTTATGACACAATTGGTAAATAAACTAAACTAACTTCGAGGTCCTTTAGTGTGATAAGGTCAAACCTGCATGTGGCTCATGTTCTAAGAAGGGGAAATCTGATCAATGTAGATATGAAGAAGCTGAATGGAATATAAATGTATTGAATAATAATGAATCATCCCCAGGTATAGTGAATCATCAAACTAATCATGTTAAGAACAATACTGCTAAACCTAAAGAAGAATCAGTTGATGAACAATTGCTCATAATGAGAGAAAAATTAAGACAGATAGAAAGTGCTATACTGAATAAAGAGCCACAACATCAACATCAAAAGAATTATCCACCAAAAGCAATCATAGACTCTAATCAACAACCACAACTTTTATTATCGCCATCACTATATCAAAGTCAGGATGATTCAGTTGCTGATGGTCCAATTGATTTCTACAAAAATAATCATGGTAATCCAAGAATGATAAGTCAAGGTGTGTTATCATGGGTAACGTTACTTAAGAAAGATGTTTATCTAAGATCTATTGTGGATTCATCAAGAAGGAAAACAGTAATCACGAATGCTTCAAAAGCTCAAGTTAACCAAGTCAGCCAAGTTCGTGAAAATGAATTTGTTAAGAAATTTAAAGTGGAAAGTGACCTAGATGCGGATATTAGAGGCGATTACTCTACATTGTCAGCATGTAGTAAATTCAGGAATAAAGATGTTCTTTATATGATTGAAAACACCTTGAAAGATGCTAAATTGATTTGGTTATTAGTTGATAAATTTTTCGAATCTGAATTATATTGCGCAATGCCATTATTAGATAAATCAGACTTCACCTCTCAATTATTTGACATCATTGGTCCTAAAAGTTCTCAAAAAATAACGTTATGTATCAAGAAAAAACTTCAACTAACAACCATTGGTATCCTATTATTAATGATGAGATTATCATCATTATCAACATATAATGCATTAAAAGGTAATGTTAATGAAATGTCAGATAATGATAAATACATATATAATAATCAAATAGGTAAAGATATAATGATTGTGGCAGAAAGTTGCTATGATGAAATAAGTAAATTTCGTGAATCACATTTAGAAATTTTCCAATTTCAATTGTTTTTAAGATATTATGAATTTTTTGCTCCTGAAGATTCTGATTGTATTTCAATGTCAAGTAATGCAAATATGGGTCCATTAATGTATTCTGCTGTTTCTGCAGGTTTGAATCGTGATCCATCTGTATCAGAGACCCCTTATAAGAACCCAAATTTACTTAGAAGATTATGGTTCAAAGTTGTAAATTTGGATTATAATCAATTGATGTTAATTGGATGTCCTCCAATGATTGATGTACGGTTTTATGATACTAATTATCCACATTTAGATCCTACAGATTCTGCCTTGGAGTATGGTATAAATAAAGGGATTAGTGAAAGAAAAGATATTTATGAAATGTGTCATCCTTTATTAATGTTAATTTTGAACGTTAGGGATCCTCCTTTAATTAGCGTGGTAAAGCAATATTTAGCTCCATTGGAAAGATACGTGAAGAATCATCGTAAAGTGGATGATATAATGAAAATGCCCTCAGAAGGCGTATTACAAAGATGGGAAAAATCAAGATTATTGGTGTCATTAGTTGATTCATCTTTATTAATATATATGATTTATTATCATTTTTTCCTATATTTCAATGAAAAAGGGATGAAGGATAAATCTGTTTATTATTTAGCTGAAATGTTGAAATTAGTGTCAACTTTGTTACCATTGATTAAATTTTTACTAAAAGATACCAAATCTAGTGAATATTTCAATTTGAAAAATCATTTCGGAACACCATTGATTGTTATTTCCAAAATTAGTATGAGTGCTCATAGATGTATCCAATTAATGTTTACTATCCTTGCGAGAATCAAAGGATTGAAGGTATTTACAATTGATATGGATGAACAAAAATTAAATATTTTGGATTCTATTGCTGATTTATCATTAAGAACTTGTTCCTATATATTGAAAGGATTTTTAAATATTGCAGATACTTATTATCATGCATGGGCTATGAATAAGATGCATACTTTCATCGTTAAAGATATTTTGGGTAATAGAAAAGGTCCATATGATTCTGGGAATATACCAGAAAATGACAAACAATTCATCAAAAATTTACATGCAGCTCGTGAACATGATGAAATATTCACAAAATATTCTATGGATGATTTAAAATTGATTCATGGGTTATTAACTAATTTGGAAGCTTGTGGTCGTGACCCTGAAAAGTCTTCACCAAGTGGAAGCTCTGTGGATTTTGGTACTACAGATAATCAAATTGATTCTATATGGTTTGATCAACTTCAATCTGAGACAAATGTGATGTATGAGAATGGGAATAAACCAATGTCTAGCTCGGTACCTCATAACGGGAGTCAAATGGTGGGAGAATCATTAGATAGGAATGAAGACCCTTTTGTTGATTGGGATGTTTTCGATGTTGAAAGATTCTTGTACCAATCAACTAATGAGTCTTTGATGAAAAATGTGAATACTTAGACGGGGTTTTTTTTGCCCCCTTCAAAAGACAAAAAACATCACACATCCTGTTATATCTTTAATCATAGTCAATTAAAGTCATAAATAGACACTCTGATTCCTTTATTCGTAGTTTCAATGGTCCCTTCGATGGGCATTTGTGCTGTGTATAAGGCTTAGAAGCGTGTGAATATCAAAAAATCCGGAAACACGTCCAAAGCCATCTTAAACCATAAATAAAAACATCAACGGTTGGAAATTGACGGGTCGGCTGTCAAATACTCTTCTCAATAACATATTATAAACTCATAGAAAAAAATGCCTCCAAAGCAGTTTGTGATGATGGATGGTCCGCCTCCTGCAAAGAGACAGCGCCCAAACAAATCATGTACTTTATGCCGTGAAAAAAAGACAAAAGTGAGTATAAATGATGATGAGCCCGTAACCAACGGAAGAACCATAAAAATTAACGTGTTTCCAGTGTGATCGTGAGAAGCCAGTTTGTGGGACATGTGTGAAGAGAGGACACCCTGAATTATGTCGGTATCAGGGTCCTGATTGGAGTGTGAGGATTGGTGATGAGAGTTTTATTACCACAAAGTTTTCTGAGCCTCCAGAAGCAGTGCCAATTAAGCCAGTTGCGAAACATCAAGAGAACAGACAAAATCATAATCAACAACAACAGCCAATTCAACCGCAGACATTATCACATCCATCTACTGGTTTTCAATATCAATCATCATATCCTGGTCCAACTCAATACATTGTGAAGGATGATACTAGAAATCCAATACCCAATGGTGAAAATGGAATGTTCGATAAACTGAAAGTTGAAAGCTTATTGGGGCCAAGCTCACCAATGGCTCGTTCTAACGCGTCAAATATGTCAAATATCTTGGAAGATGATGGAGACGAAAGAATAGACTTTTATAGAGACAATTATGAAGAACCGAGTGTGTTCGGTGAAGGTACTTTGACGTGGGTAACAATGTTGAAGAAGGATATTTATAGTCGTGCGTTGATTCTTTGTTTCAATAAAGAAAAAGTGATTTTCACAAGAATTAAATCAAGTCAAAAAGAAGGTGATAAGTTTGCTAATAGATTTATGGATGAAGAAGATTTACATGGTGAATTACCTGAGTTCAATTCTTCAGCTTCCAAAAAGCAAAAAAGTACATTACATTTATTGAAAGAGGCATTACAAGACAGACACCTGATTTGGTTATTAGTCGATAAGTTTTTCGATTCAGAACTATATTGTATCCTGCCCATTTTAGAAAAGGATGACTTCATACTACAAATATCTACAATTATAGGTCAAAGAAACTCCAAGACTAAACAAAAATTGAAGATTGGAGGGAAAGTTCAGTTAGCTATATTGGGTACATTAGTGATTGTGATGAGACTAGCTTCATTATCATTTTTCAATGCTGGTAAACCCATTTCGAAACCTTTAACAGAATCGGACCAATACATTATTGATCACCCGGTGAAGAAGGAAGTTTTAACAATTACGAAACGTTGTCTTGAAGAAGTTTCAGTGTTTAAAGAATCACATTTAGCTATATTCCAATTGAACTTAATGACACAACATTATAAATTTTTTGCACCTGAAGATTGTGACTGTATTACAGCTTCTACTATAACAAACATAGGTCCATTGTTGCATGCAGCTATTTCATCAGGGTTAAATAGAGATCCAAAATTATCACGTCCCAAATATAGCAAACCAAACCTATTGAGAAGGTTATGGCACTTGGTTGCTTATTTGGATTATTATCAATTAATGCTTGTTGGTTATGCACCTATTATAAATCACGAATTCCATGATACTGAATTGCCTTCACTAGATCACAATGATCCTGCTTTACAGTATTCTATTAATGAAGCATTTTATGATCGGAAAAAGTTGAATGATATTTGTAATCCTTTACTGATGTCTATTCTAAGTGTTAAGCGAGCTCCCAAAATAAGAGATGTTTTGTTACAAATGAAGAAATTGGAGGAATATGTTGATAATATTCCTAAAGTTGATGAATTGTTAAGAATGCCTTCAGATACCGTGCTGCAAAGATACCAAAAATTGAAATTACATAATGGAGCTTCGGATTCAACAGCATTATTATTTATGATTTATTTCAATTTTTTCCTCCATTATAATATGAAGAAGGATAGTGAAAAATCATTATATTATTTATTACAGCTGCTAAGATTATCCAAGTCAGTTTTCCCATACGTACATTTCTTCAAAAGTTATGATAAGAGTAATGAAAACCATAATCTACATCATGAATTTGGTGTGGGTATTTTAGCATTGCCAAAGATTGAATTATGTCTTCATAAAGTTTCAGAATTCATGCTTGCCCTATTGGGTAGAATCAAAGTTTACAAGACGATATTAGGAAGAAATATACGAGAAGATAGACTTGCTTTAGTTGATCAAATTGCTAAATTAGTTTTCAAAATTACTTTTTTCCTAATTGATGGATTTGCCAACATATCAGACACTTATTATCATGCATGGTCCACTACAAAGATTCAAAGTTTTATCATTGAGAAAATTTTACAAAATAGAGAAGGTCCGTATGAAATGGGATCATTAAGTCAAGTTGAATCAGAATATGTTGAAGCTGCTGCAAATTTAAAAGCCACAGATGAAGGAATTTTCTTATATTCAAATGAGGAGTTAAAGCAAATTTTGAGTGCTTTAGAAATCATTGATATATCGGCATTAGGACAATCACCTAGTCCAGAGAGATTATTATATGACTTAAATTCATATAAATCTAAGAATGATCAATTATGGTTTGATCAATTGATATTGGAAAATAATTTTGAAGCAAATACCGGATCAACTAATTATAGTAATGATAATAATGACGTTGTGCCTGATAATATCAATAATAGCTTTGCTGATTTCCAACAGTTTCCTGAATGGGATCCTTTTGGAACCAATAGCATTTCAGACTTGGAACACATGCTTCATCACACAATTAACGATTTTTGAAATGAGTAGGAATAACATTATGGGATGTTTTTTTTTTTTCTTCATTGATTTCAAATCACTCGTAGTACCATAGTACCATAGTAATATATGGTCATACCCTCACGGGACATTTCGGTCTTGGAGGTGTAAAATATTATCACCAGAATTTCAACTTCTTATTGAAGAAATTACACGACTTGGTGGTAAATGTTTATCTCTTGGTACTTTTGAAAACTGTAACACCTCGGAACTCGTAAATCTGTTTAAAGAGACAGCTTTTTAGGTGTCAATTGTTTTAACGAAATCGATACTTTGAGAGAGGTTTCGAGGACATGGCTCCTAAACTAGGTAGCTAGCTCCTTTATGTTATCGCTCCGGAATTTTTTTCGCAGTTGAGCTGCAGCCGTAAAAGAACTTGTATTTTGAAATTGTCGTGACAAGGTTGATTCTGGTTGAAAGCTTAGCCAAAGAAAAAAATTTACTCATATATGGTTCTCAA